>LR751450.1:0-56935 GCA_902729485.2 Mus minutoides | reverse complement strand
CCTCCCTCCCTCCCTCCCTCCCTCCCTCCCTCCTTCTCTTCCTTTCTCCCTTCTTTGTTGCAGTTCTGGCTGGGCGAGGGGTATCTGTTGGCTCCCTCTGTTGCTCTAACCTTATCTTCCAGCCCCTTGGGCAATGTCTTTGGTGATGCACTGGCTGGGGCCCAGTGTCCGGGATTGAACTCCCGGTCCCCTAAGGTCCTCAGCTTTGCCTTGTGGATCTCACCCCCCAGCCAAAGATTCACACAGAAGCATTCCCTTGTCACTCAGAAAAGAACCTCGGAACAATTGAAACCCACGCTTCTCCACCTCTGCTCTCTAAGCTCCAATCTTGCTTCTCTCCCAAGACACTTGGCCTCCCCAGTGGCTTCAGCTGTACCCATTTCTCCTTCACCGTCCTGGGCCATTCCAACCATGGGCTCTGTGTTCATGCTCCTGGCCGGGACAACACTTTGGAATCTAGGTCCTCAAACAGTCAAGACACTTAACCTCTCAGATAATTAGGAAGGTTCCAATGCAGGCCCCATGGGGGTTAGTCAGGGCCAAGGGATTATTGAAGGCTTCTGAAGTGGATAAGGCTGTGACCTGGATAACTTGCCTCTCTTCCCCTGCCCTCCCCACCGGAATGTGCTGGGTGGCTGCCCAGGGCCCTACTGCAGAGGGGCCCGTGTTGTGCCAGCCTCTGCTTTTGCTGGACTTTCTGCCACCATGAAGGCTGCTGGGGGCTGAGCGGGATGCTTGCTGGCCAGCATTCATTGCGTGCTTCCATGATCAGAGTGTGTTCTTCTGTGTTGCAGCTTGTAGACCCTGATGCTTGTGCTGCTGGCCATAAACTCGGGGATCCAGACTCTGTCTACTGAGGCTGCTCCTAGGAACGAGCCGTGGGAACAGGAGCTGAGACCAGGCTACAAAGGTCAGTGACTGGGAGGGAAGATCCCAAAACGGAGGGGCAGTGGGCTGGAGAGAGAGAACCTGGGCAGGTGGAGTCTGGAGAACCCAAGAGGGGTTTAGGGAGCAGCGGACACAGCTTCTGCCAGAGGAACCTCGTAGGGTTTCAGGATCCCTTATAAGCTGTTTGTCAGACCAGGGCTAGGGTAGTTCCTGAGGGCAGTCATGTCTAAAGCAAGGGTACTCAGTATGGTCATTCCTAAAATGAACTAAGCCAGGACAGGGTTATAAATGGGGTGGATTGTGACTCCTGCTTACAGCTTCTGAAGGCTGGCCCAATTTTCTCATGTTTATGTACATGTTTGTGTGTACATGTGTACAGGCACACATGTGCATGTATGTGTATGCATATGGAGGCCAGAGGTTTGCTTCCCCAACTCATATTTTGAGGCAAGGGGCTCTCACTGAACCCAGAGCTCACGGATTGAACACACTGGCCATCTACTTGCCTCCCCAGTGCTGGGATGGCAGCCACACACTCTGTTTTATTTATTTATTTTGTTTTATTTACATGGGTTCTGGGGAGCAAGCTTAGGTCTATACCCTTGGCATGCTTGTATAGATGGATAAGCCATCTCTTCAACCCTGGATTTTTTTTTTTTTTAAACACAAACCACAAGTGAACAACCCCTTTTGGAGGAAAGGGAAAAAAAATCCCCTTTGGGAACAGAGTTCATTCACATCTAATTAACCCCACCCTCCCTAACTCTAGTGTGCCAGCCACCTAGGGCACAAAGTAAACAATCCAGAGAAGGGTGCCATGCCATTGCCAGGCCTTTACAAGGAGAGCTTTCTCCTCCCTCCAGCGCCCTTCCAGTGTCTCCCTCCATTCCCTGAACTAGAAGGTATTTAGCCTTGACCAAGGTTCAGCTCAGAGCTGAAGTGCCCTGTGACCCTGAGGAGTCAGTTCTGATCTGCAAGGGACAATACCGCTAAGGGAGAAGTGAGCAGCCTAGGGTAGCAGCTCGCCACAGGTCTTCACTGTGGTGGTGATTTGAGTCAGGCAATACTCCAGACCAGGAGTGGATGCCCCACCCGCTCAAGGGCAGGCTGTGTTTATAGCCAGAGGAAAGGAAGTGGGGTGGGAAAGCCAGGGAGGGGCAGCCTGATTGGCTACAACTCACTATGCTGTGAGCATTTGGTCAGAACAGTGGGGAGTTTGTCATGGCCCAAGTACTAGATATTAAAAACAAACTGTACCAGCCAACCAAACCAAACCCCCAAGCCTTCAGCCCAGATATTCACATAGGCAAGGTCTTTGGACTTCTTGCATTGAGAATATCTTTTAATTTTTCTACTACCACACGACCATGGATTCATTGTCCAGAATGGTGGATTTCATAATAACACACTAATTTATTTATTACCTTATTTATTTTTGTGGAGTGGGGAGACTTTCCCAAGCTACTGTGTGTGTTTGTGTGTTTGTGTGTGTAGATCTGAGGACATGTAGGAGTCAGTACTCTCCTTCCATCATGTGGGTCCTGAGGATTGAACTCAGGGCCTCAGGTTTGGTTGCAAGCACCTTCACCCACTGAGCCATCTTGCTGGCTCTCACTATGACATTCTTACAGATGTCACATTCTCAGTATGTATTTATTCACCACCCAGTAGCTGTTCTTGTCTTTCTTTCTTCCTTTCCTGGTCCTTTATCTGGTCTCAAACAGTCCCCCTTCCTGTTTGATGCAATATAGATAACTATGGATAAATGCTGATTGATTAATAGATAGATGGATAAATAGATCCAATATACAATAGAAAATATCCCATTTATCTTTGTGCTCCTGTCATTTTCACTTAACATGGTAATTTCCAACTCTGTCAACTTTCCTGCAGACTACGCGATGTTCTTCTTTACAGCCGAATATCTTGGCATTGTGGATATTTGCCGTTCTTCTATTGATGGGCCTCTAGCTGGGCCCCATAACTTTTTGGGTGACCTAGTATTCTTTGAGGATAGATTTTATTTTTGTGTCAAGGTTTAGTCTACTGCTTACAGAGAAGACTTTGATCCAAACTTTATGGGGACGGCATTGGACAAAACCTTTGGTTTAACAACACGAGAGAATCTGGCCTATAGAGAAAATGATGTGCCCCACTCTGGGCATAAACTGTCAAAACAACACACAATCCTGGTCTAGAGACTTTGGTGGGGCACGTATCGCAGTATAAGCTAACGAGGTTCCAGGGTAACCAGAGTCGGAGGCTTTGCAATGAAGGCTGAGGCGGATTCACGGGAAGGCGTTTGGCCAAGGAAGACTTGGCTTGTTTGTTTGTCCAGCTTGCAGGTAGACTCCTACCCCAGGGCCTTAGCACTCACGCTTCCTGCCTGGAGTATTCTTAAGATAGCCCCATGCCTGCCTCCCCACAGCTGTGTCTAGATGCTCATTAAGTAGTTATTGAAGGACGAAAGTGCTGTACCTAGAAAGATACACCCCAAAATCTTTTCTTTCTCCTAGCATAAGATTTCTAGGGAAATTTCAATTTTGTGGGACCCATTGCTTCAGCAGACTGATAGCCAAAGGGAAGGGTATGAATGCCTACACATTCCTCCCAGGCCGGGGACAATGGTATACCTGAGCCTGTGATTAGGTGCGGTCTTAATGACTTGCTATGAGGACTAGCCATGCATATCTGTAAGACAGGCTGCCGGGCCTGCACTGGCCTTCAAACCAAGTGGATCTGTTCCCTCTGGACTCCAGGATTTTATCCAGTATAGTAAAGAAGACAGAAATGCCTTTGTTCTCTGAGACTCACGCTCTGGAGGGAGGGGTTCTCATCAATGTCACTACCAAGGAGGCGCCGCAGTGTTTGAAAGAAAGAGAAAGCATGATGACCTTAGGTAGGTAGTCAGAGAAGGCAGCCTGGAAGAGGTGGCATTTAAAGTAAGACCTGGAGGTTAACGAACCAAGAGCAGCTTGACTTCTGAGTGTTCTAGAGGGCAGGGTGCGAAGAAATCTGAGTGGAAAGTGCCAGAAGGTTCTAGAACAAACCAGATGCTGGTGGAACGGCAGACCTGGCGGGGCCTGCTGCCCAGTCCAGCTCCCACTTCACGGATGCTGTCTTGTCACTCTGCCATGTCACTGAGCAGGAGTCTGGGCCGAAGGAAAAGTAGGAGAGGGGTTTCTGGGTGCTGAGGGAATGAAGCAATGGTACATGATTTTTCTTCTTCAAATGAAAAACCAAAGGGAATCTTGAGGCTGGAGAGCTGGCTCGGGGGTTAAGAGCACTGGCTGTTCTTCTAGAGGACGTGGATTTGATCCCCAGCCCCCACGTGGCGACTGACAACCGTCTGTAACTCCAGTTCCAGGGGACAGGACACCTTCTTAACTGCCTGAATGTGCTCTGTGCCTGCTGTGTGCTTAGCCAGAGCACCCGTGCAGTTAAAATAAAATAATAATAAAGATATCTAGATGCCAGGTGTGGTGGCACAAGCCAGTGCTCCCAACACTCGGGAGCCTGAAGCAGGAAAATTGCTGTGAGTTCAGGGCCAGCCTGGGCCACAAAAGCAAAAGCCCCAAATCAGAACAGTAACGCATCCAAAGGACACTAAACAAACAAAAACCAAAATACTGAATTTTTTTTTAAACCATCTCCCTGCCCTCTCCCTTTATTTTGTCCAAGACACTGTCTCCTGTACTACAGGCTGAACTTCTACTTGAGGTCTGTTGGTTAATCAGCTTAAACTCAAGCTCCTCCTGCCTCCACCTCCCTAGTGCTGGGATCCTAGACATGGGCGGGGACCACATCCCTTGATGGCGGTGCTGGGGATGGGGCTTTGGGTTGCTAGGCAACTGCCCTGCCAGCATCTTCATTTTACAGTTTTGCGGAGTAACATGGAGATATCGTAGTGGTCAATTTCTAACCCTTAAAGAAAAGTTTCCTTTGCTTGAAAGGGGAAGTCAGGCGTGTCCCAGCTTCGTCCCTACATTCCTTTTCCTGGTATCGCCTTTCCTGACAAATGGCAGATAGAACGTGCCCTATAGGGACAAGAGAGTCTCCCACGACAGCTCATTCTTTCCCTAGGACCCATGAGATGTCCTGACCTAAGCCAAACTCCAACTCCCAGAGCTGGGGACCTGGTGTTGGTTCATCCATCTGACCTCCCCTCTCCCCCATCCCCAACCTCACCTCCTCATGCCTCAGAGTTCTCTGGGAGCTCCTCGGCTCCCTTAGCCCGGCAGAGGTTTGGAGACAAGGGTTCCCTGATGCACCTTCACAAAGCCACTTCCTCTAGTCTGTGACTCAGGTGTCCCCTGCTCTTCCAGAAGCCTGTTCAGCCCAAGGCCGGGTCCCGGGTTCTTCCTGTCCTCCAGGCATGCTCTGTGGTCTGCAGGAGTTCCTGACTGGGAGGTTCTCCTGCCACAGTGGTCAAGGTGCCCCCTGCCAGTGATGCCATGAAAACTGGTTTGGAGGTGATGTCATACCTGTGAAGACTGAGCTGTGTCACCTCCCTCCCCTGTGTATTTCAACCCCAGAACAATCGGGGTCTCTCCCTACTGACTTGGACCCCCCGGACATTGATCAAGGAAAGACATCAGACTCAACTCCTTTGCCTATTTTCCTAGGTCATGCCGGCTGCATATTAGGCCTGCCCTTCCCAAATCTCTTCCTGAATTCCAACTCACTATTTAAAGAACTTCCCTTCTGTAATAAGTAAATGAAAGGGAAAAAAAAAGCCAACATTTATTGGTACCTTCCTGTGTGCCTAAACACACCTGCTCACACCAACTCAGAACAGGGAAAAAAAATCACTGGCCCCGTGAATCCTGATGTGGAGATGTAAAACAGTCTGAGTAACTTGTCTGAGGTTACATGTCTTCTCAGCTCTATGTCCTGGGACCTTGTGCTGGTCTCAGGGGATGGTCCCCCCATGGGAACAGCTGGCTGCAGAAGTGTATTGAAGAAGTGTTTAGTTTCTAAACACCTGGCCTGCTGTGGCTATTTTCAGTTTCCAGAAGGTGCCTGCGAGTCTGGCCCAGGCTGTTCATTCTGCCTTGAGAACCCTTCAATTTGACTGCCCCCCCCACCCCCCCGCCGGCTCCTGCCCTTGGAAACAGGGTTTCATGTATTCCAGGCTAGCCTGCTACTTGATACACAACCGAGTGTGGCCTCAAACTTTGGATCTTCCTGGTTCCGTCTCAGGCACTGGGAACGCAAGCACGTGCCACCATGCCTGGTTTACCGCAGTGCCGGGGATTGAATTCGGGGATTCGAGCCTGCTAGGCAAGCTCTGCTAACTCATCAACTCGTCCTGTAGGTTTTAGCACAGGTATCTCCTCTTCCTCCTGGGCAGGGTACCCCTTGCTCTGCTTACGCAGTACTAACTGAGTGACTACTGGATACTGAACTCAGAGCTCAGCGCTTGAACTGTAAGGTGGTCTGAGAGAGAATCTTTGCTCTTCGAATTCCGAGATAGGTCACTAATTGCTTCTGCGCCAAAGCACTGAGCCACCATGAGCCAGGGTGGGCTCAGGACAACCAAGGTCAGTGAGGCTTGTCATAAAGGAAGCACAGAATGCCAGACCTCTTACAAGAGGTTGGAAATTTAGAGTTTTGCTTAAGATTTTGACCCTGGTCTATAGGCAGCTGACTACCTGCTTTCTGTTTGTGCGTGTGCATATGTGTGTGTTCACGTGTGGATGGGTCCATGAGGGCTTGTGGGTATAGAGAGCAGAGGAGCACTTTGGCTGTTGGTCCTGAAGCTCCATCCATCCTTTCTCTATTGAGACAGGCTCTCCTACTGGTCTGGGAATAGGATAGGCTGGGTGGTTGAGAATGGCTCTCCTACTGGTCTGGGAATAGGATAGGCTGGCTGGTTGGCCAGCAAGCCCTGGGGACCTACCTCCTGTCTCTGCCTCCCTAGTGCTTGGATGACAAGGACATGCCACCATGTTCTTTTTTTTTTTAAATGTGGGTTCCGGGCCTTGAACTCACATCCTCACGAACTGCATTGCCAGCAGTATTGACTGAGCTTTCTCCCCGTCTTGGTTGCAGGCTTGAAAAAGCACCAAGTGGGGTAAGCCAGGCCTCTCGTAGGAGAACCCACGATGCATTTGCTCTCTGGAGCTTGCTGGGTCTAAAAGGAGCAGGCTGGATGCCTGGCCACTCCTGCTCCAAGAAAGCAAGCGTCCACAGTATCCCTTGGCTGAAAGCAAACAAGCAAGGGAAATTGGCAACTCCGGGATCGTGAGCTCATGCAGCAAAGAGGGGCTCAGCTTTGCACCCCACCTGCCTGTGAGGAAAGCACTGGGTATTTGGGGGGACAGGTCAGACTGATTGGCTCCAAAACCTTTCACAATCCATGTGGCCTCCACAGGCTACCGGCCCCTCAGTTTTCCTCTCCTTACTTTCAGAGTGGAATCACCAGGCATGCCAGGACTCTGAGGGGTTTAAGAAGTCTGTGGATGCTGATATAGCCTTGGACCTAGTGGGTGCTCAGCAAATCCTGAACTTCCTCCTTCCTTCCTGGACTGCCATATGTAGGAACCCCTCTGATAGGAAGTGCCCAAGAGGACAGATGTCTGAGATGACATGCAGCATGTTCCTGAGACCGAGCAGCTCCCTTTGCAGAAGGAGGAATCCTGGGAGGCGTCCTGCAGGAGGAGGGCTCCAAGCAGAATTTTTCCCAGAGTTCTTTGGATGAATTCTTCTAGATGCCTCCCAGGGGCCATAAGGCTGGGGTTATTGTGAAAGCTTAGGTTCTGGGGACAGGAGTGGCCAGCATCCTTGCCTTGACCTAGGCACCAGCCTGTTCCTCTTACACCCAGACAGCAAATAAGTTCTGAGAACTCATCCCATGGGGATTTCCTGAGACCCTTTTTGACACGAGAGGCTGTTCTTGGAACTGAGAGTAGACACGATGACACAGGAATTCTGCCTTCATGTGCCCAACCTATCTTGCCAGGATTTCTTCGCTACAGCTGGAGACAGCTGCAGCTCCAGTAGAGTTGACCTGTGAACCCTTCCACCCCCACCCCTCAACACCTCCCGCTAAGGCAAGGACAGGCCGATTCAAATAGGGGTGTGTGACTTGGAATCTGGGTTTTCCCGGCTGGTACTGTGCCTTCTCAGTCCTACATTCTGTCCTGTTATCATTAGGTCTGTCTTGCTGAGTGAAGACTCCTGCCAAACTGCCCAGCTCCCACACCTTCCTAGACACCTGCTCAGAACTAAGCGAATATCTGCAGGCTGATGGCTTCAGCCAAGGATGGGTGGAGAGAATTGAGGGCAGGTCAGGGTGTGTGTGTGTGTGTGTGTGAGTGTGTGTGTGTGTGTGTGTGTGTGTGTGTGTGTGTGTATGTGTGTAGTTAGGGTCTGGAAAGAGGGCTGACACGGCGGGGGTTGTGCTGGTAGAGGAAGAACCTGGAGTCATAGGGTGACACTGTGAGGTACTCAGGATGAACACCATGCACAGGTTGTCCGGCTTGCAGCACAGCAGAATTCAGGCCAGGAGGAGTGACAGGTGACACGGAGGTCCCTACATGGAGATGTGAGTGTCAGAGGAAAACGAAAGCTTCCGAAGGCCACTGGAGGCAAAAGGGAAGGTGACACTTTTTTGGTTTTTGTTTTTTGAGACAGAGTTTCATGTATCACAGGCTGGAATTTCAGGAGTGTGCCACCACACCCAGTTTATACTGGTGCTAGGAATTGAGCCTAGAGTTTTCTGCATGCCCGGCAGGCACTCTATTAACTGAGCCCTCATCCACAGCTACTGGTCTCCCATTTAGGGCGGCAAGGTCAGCAGGTGTTTGGGACAGAGGAGATCTTTTGAGGGCTGACAAGGGGCTTAGCAGGTAGACATTGCTTCCACGAGCTCTGTCTCTGAGCCCACCTGGGAGAGGGAGAGAATCAACTCCTGTGCGTTGTCCTCTGACCACTGCATGTCACATGGCCACCTCCCCACCACCACCCTCCTGTCCCCAGGGAGAAGACGCTTGGTCAGGAAGAGGATCTGAGACTGTACCTGTGGCTTTAGTATATGTGAGTGAATGTGCCTTTACTAGCTGTCTCTCCTCATGAGAAAGCAGGGGCTCTGTCTCATTCACCGCTGGATCCCCTTTTGTGTCTGGTACACAGTAGATGAGTGTTTTGTATTGAGTTGAGTTCCTAGGGCAACGTGGAAGAGCCTGTGGTTAGGTCCTAGGGAGAGAAGTGGGCATGAGGGCTTCTCGCTGCTGCTGCTGTCGTCGCTGCTGGGAGAGATGGGAGGGAGGAGGGCTAGAAGGCTAGCAGGGCTGGGGAGCTAGCTCAGGCAGTACGGTGCTCCTTACACAAGTAAGACACTCTGGCTTTGATCTTCTGAGTTAGAAGAGAGCCGGGCCCTATGGCATCCACTGATATCCTAGGTATCTCTTGGCTTGATGGCCAGCCAGGTTAGCTACTCTGGGAGCTCCAGACCAAATCAGAAACCCACTCTAAAAACCAAAGAGAGCAGTGCATGGGGGTGGGGTGGGGGAGACAGACAGACACAGAGACAGATAGACAGACACACACACACAGAGGTGAAGAGGGACAGAAACTCATTCCAAGGCTTCCTTATAAAGCACGGAGTGTGAGGATTCACACGAGTACATAATGTCCTACTTCTAGAACATTCCATCATTCATTTATTAGCATAGTTCAGCCTTTACCATGTGTTAATACATGCATTGATTCATTAAGGCTCATGACAGCTCCTCCGAGCTGATGAACCACCTGAGATGATTTTTCCAGTTAGTGAGGTCGTCTAGATTTGAACCCAGGTTGTAGAATCTTGACATTACCCACTGAGCCATACATTCTTCTGTGAGATATTATTTTATAGTATGTCTGGTCCTCTCCACCTTATCAGAGTCATTGTGTTCAAGTTTCATATGAAGAAACAGAGAGGCACAGCTATTTGCCCAGAGTCACACAGCTACTAAGAGTACTCCTAAGTGGCTCTGGGAGAAAAGCTGGGTATAGGGATTCAGTAGTGAGTGAGTCAGATGTCAACAGGTGGTGCCAGATGCTAGGACTAGGGAGACATCTTGCAGTGTCCCCAGAGGGGGCTCTACAGGCTCCTGAGAAATTTGGGGCCGGCAAGTTAGAAAGGAGAGGAAGAAGGGCGCCATCTGCGCCCATGGCTGCCCTCGAGCTGAGCCTGAAGAAGACAGAACAAAATAGAAGCGGTTCTGTGGGCTGGGAAACCACAAGGAACCAAAGGCTGGATCATTCCACAAAGGCCCACTGTGGGAGCGGAAGTGAGGCTGGGCCTGGGAGGGGATTTCAGGGCTCTGTCTCTGGATGGGGACTAGTCTCAGACCCACGCTAGCTCAAAGCAGCCATTTCCAGATATCTCCCCTGAGAGCGCCCCATCTCTGAGGGCTGTATCAAGAATCTAGAGAAGGAGAAACCAATCACAGGGGGTCTTGAAGTAGGCCTCCCTGGGTTCCCAGGAATCTTGGAGGCGGCCCACGTAGCAGTGTGGGAGGCGACAGGGCTGGTTTAAAACCAAGCAGACCCAGCTGCCGCCTCTTCTCCGGGACTGAGGACAGAGACTAGCAATCAGGTGAGACTCTCATTATGGGACTGCCCAATGGGGGTGGCTCGGGGCCCTGTCCCTCTGTCGGGAAGCATCCAGCACAGCAGGCAGATATCTCAAAGCTGAGTGGACCATTGGACTCTTTCCCAGGCAAGAGATGAGAATGGAGGTCCAAGGCCTACGGGGCTCCCACGGGTGGCCTTGAAGGACCTGTTCCTCGCATTGATCTTGGCAGCTCCATCACTTCCACATCGCCCTCTACTCTCCTGTCTTGTCCACATCGGCTCTCCCCACCTTTCATCATCATAGTCCGGCTCCACCCTGGAATTATCTCACAGTGTCCCTGTGCCCCTGTGGTCATCGGATAAAAAGAGACAAGGTTGTCTCAGGGCTGCCTTGGGGCTGCAGAGATGCTCTGGACTCCTGACAGCTGTTTCCAGGCCCTGCCACTGCCAACATCTCCTCCCTCCCTGGAACTTGTTTTATCTTTGCAAATCCTTTTATAGGGACTCCTGCAGTACCCACGAAGCAACAGTCCAGCCCAGGGAGGTCTGGGTGAGGACGGTCTACAGGAGAAGGGGGTCGGCAGTGGTTAGGGCTGTTACGGGTGTGAGTCTGCAGAGAAAGAGAGCAGAATGGGCTAACTAGCGAGATTCACCTCAGTAGCTCTAGGCTTCCCTCCAGAGGCCATTGAGCTAACATTGACTGGCCTGGCCTGAATGTGGGTGTTGGGATTTTGAAGTATGTGGGTGCTGGGATTTTGAAGGTTTTGACTGGTCTGACTGATATGTAAAACGCATACTCGCAGGAGAGCCAGGTCTTAGCTGGAGGAACTGGCTAGCCTATAGGGGGCACATTCTCTTTATGAGCTGTCAAAGCTTTATGAAATAGAATATCCGGGTATGAAATAGAATATCTGGGCAGGGAATATAGCTCAGTTGGCAGAGCGCTTGCCTAGCGTGCAGGAGGCTCCATCCAGCACCGTACAAATTGGGCATGGTGGTGCATGCCCGTAATCCGGGCTCTTTCTTGAGGGGTGGAGGCAGGAGGATCACGAATTTGACTACATAGTTCGAGGTCAGTCTGGACTCCATGATACCCTGTCTAAAAGAAAAGGAAGGAAGAGAAAAAAGAAAGAAAGGAAAGAAGTAAAGAAGAAAGGAAAAGACTAGGAAGGGAAAAAAGACAAAAAGAAAACAGGAAAAGAGGAGTGGAGGTAACCACAGGGGTAGCTCAGAGAAATGGAGGAGAGTCCTCAGGGCAGGATTCTCTAGCTTAGGCTAAACCTAAACCTTTGGGAAACTGTTTCACCTACTTGGGGGCTTGTTCATCCTCTCCTCTCCTCTCCTCTCCTCTCCTCTCCTCTCCTCTCCCCTTCCCTCCCCTAGCCCAATCTCCCCTCCCTCCCTCCCTCCCTCCCTCCCTCCTTCCCCCGCCTCATATATGTATGCACAGAAGTTGAATCTGGAGAGTCTGGAGTCAGGCTGAAGCCAGCCAGTCCAGTGAACCTCCTGTCCGTGCCCCACTCCACCGGGGTTAGAGGCAGAGACAAATACACACTCAGCTTGCTTTATGTGGGCACTAGAAGGTGATCTTGGATTCTCAGGCTTGCACAATGAGGGTTGTAACTCACCAAAGTACCTCTCCAGCCCCTGGCCCGAGCCTGTCGGTTCCTCAGCCTGTAAAATCAATAACTCTTATCCATTCATCCATTCATCTGACAGATCCCCCATTGAAGGGGACATACAGTGGCTTGTCAGTGTGTACCCATCAAGGCCACGAGTGGTTTGAGAGTGACGTGGATGGTGTCTGGCACGCTGAAGATGCCCAGTGTGTAGTCTTTGGTGTCTCTGCTTCATAAAAGCAAACTGCGAGATTGAGGTGGAAAGTAACATCTAGGGCCATTTACCCTGGGTGCTTAGGGCCCTCAGAGCAGAGGTTGTGTGGGGACAAAACTTTCAGGCATGTCCTTGGAACTCAGAGGTGCTCCTGGACAAAGGCCAGCTCAGTAGCCAGGAGTCCCTGGAGTCTGAAATGCTGTGTTTGCGGGCCAGGTTTTTGAGGATGCCAGGGACCTGGGTGGAGAGCATGGCACAGAGACCGTCCACTCGGGGACTTGGAGTCAGTGTGGCACCAGGGAGGAAATCCTGGTTAACCACAGGCCAGCCAAGCAGCTGTGGATACGCAGGGATTGGGGATCCTGGGAGTGGGAAAAGCAGGCAGCTACCAGCAGAGGGACCTCATAGAGGCCACATTGGAAACCTCGCATTTCCTCTGCGTATGGCCACAGCTGTTTCCAGGCTTCCAGCCAGGAGTCGTGTTTTTGCTAAAGACAGACATTAAGATGGGAGTCCTAGAAGATGAACTTCATGAAAGACCGAACTCTAGGATCGGGAGAATTTTTCCCCTCTAGGAGGGGTGGCATGGTTCAGTGAGGGGTCAAAGACCTGGGTTCACATCTGGCTGAATGACCTCTGGCATATTCCTGACCGTCCCTTGCTTGGCAAATGGGGACAGTGACACCTGTAGGACTGTCGAAAGGCCTGCAGTGTGCCTAGGGACCACAAAGCCCCCGGCGGCCATGACTCACTATGGGGGCTAGACTCCATTTTGGGGCACTCATTCTGGTTGGTCAGTGCAAGAATAGTGGGGAGACCAACAGCTAAAGCCCTCAGCTAACCATCAGGGAACCCAGAAACATCAACCCCATGAACTACAGGAATAAGATGCAAGTTCCAGCTCCCTCCACCCTTAGTGCCCACCACTGTTATGGCCTCTGAAGCCTGTGTCCTGGCTCCCTCCCCCCCCACCCCACCCTTTACATCTTCAGTGTGTGGTGTGTATGTGTATGGGCGTACACCTGGAGATCAGAGGAGAACTTTTGGAGATGAGTTCTCTCCTTCTACCATGTAGGGCCCAGGCCATTGGGCTTAGGGGCTGGCACCTTCACCCACTGAGCCATCTCACCAGCAGCCTTCCATGTTGATTCTTAGCTTTGTCTAGGGCCTGTCAAATCCCGCCCTTAATCTTGTGTTAACAATATCCATGTATATGTCTACCAAGGGGACAGAAGCGAGGGCGCTTGTCACTGCCACTTTTGGTGGAGGCTATCATGACTCTCTGTCTCCAGGGAATTCCACAGATCGAGCCCTGAGGTTTTGCCTCTTGTCCTTGTCCTGTCTTTTCCAGCTGGAGCAGTTGGATTACCCAATGAGGGAGGGAGCAGGCAGACCTAGTTTGGAGCCGGGTGGGGTCCGAACAGGCCTTGGCAGTGACAACTTAAGAGATGCGATGGGATGTCTTTTGTTTTTCAGAAACCAAGAAATGAAGGGTCTCCTTACACTGGCTTGGTTCCTGGCTTGCAGTAAGTATTGGCTCTGTGACCTCTAAATAGGACCCTCCCCAACCTTGGGAGTAACTGGGAAGTGGAAAAGAAGGCGATCATTATTAGCCTTTGAGGTGAGGAGACCTGTGTCTCCTGCTCAGCTCTACCTTCACGGCGCAGGCAGAGATATCGGCAAAGGCCTTGGCCTCCCTGGGTCCTTGCTTTTGCGTTGGTGGACATGGTGCTGTGTCATGGTTTGAACACTGTAGGCCACGGAGTGAAGGCTGTGAACACAAAGATAGCTTGCGAATGTGGGAGGCAGATATTTCCCTGACGTGTAAGTATAGAATAAGGACAATTAGTGGGAACAAAGTGGAACACAAAACCCTTAGGAAATATCCCAGCTCAGGGCTGGGAACATCTCAGTAGTAGAATGCTTACAGGATGGTGATGCATTAGGTTTAAGGAAGGAAGGAGGAGATGGATGAACGGACAGACAGACAGACAGACAGACAGAGACAGACTCCAACAGATGATGCCAGTCATCTTCTGTTCAGCACTGCATACCCCCCCACCCAGGAGGTGTCTGAAATGTGTTTGGGTTGCCACCAGAGAAGACTGTGGACATGGGTTTAAGCCGAGAGAAAGTCTATATTAGCTGGCTGGTTGCTCTCAGTGTAGCCCCGAGCCTTTCTCAGGGCGAGCTTTAAAACACAAAAATCGTATCCCGGGTTGTCATGCTTCAGTTAACAAGAACAATTAGCCAGAAGTAGAACTACTGAAGCCAAAAGGCAAGGTTAGTACAGTGAGAGACTGGCCCAGAATTAAGGATTAGGTCATGGTTTTCATTTTGGCTGGCGGTGCTGTCTGCACTCCTGTTTTACAGCCTGAATGGTACGTCCATCATGGAGTCAGTTGTGCTAAGTTCTGGGGGCCTGTTACAGGACTTCTGGCTTTAGGCTTCACTGACACCCCCACCCCCCAGCCTCTCACACAAGCCCCATGGTGAGCTACTTCACCCTTTGATGTCTTGCTGGTTGTCTAGAGAGCTAAGAGAAACTTGAGACCTAAAGCAGAGAAAAGGCCCCTGGTTCCTTGCATCAAAAGTCCTAGGTGAGCTACTTCCTTCTAGATTTCCAGTTTCCCAATTTGTGATACGAGGGCTTCAAGCTATGGCCTACTCTGCTTCTAAATTTATTTTTTGAAAATTTTTTTTTATAGATAGCAGCTCATGTAGCTCAGGCTAGCCTTGAATTTGTGTAGCCGAGGATGACCACGAACTTCTTAACCTCCTGCTTCTACCTCCTGAGCGTAAGGATGCTTCGAACTCAGTTTACACGGTGCCACATCCCTTGGCTCCCAAGTGCAAACCCTTCTGTTCCAGGCTGCCTGCTGTCATGTGCCCGGCCCTCCTCCCGTTAATCGGGATAATAAGAGGGGGATGGGAGGGTGGCGGGGAGCAAGTACATCTGCAGCAAGGTGCCTGGTGTCACCTGCAGGCTTGGGCTGTTTTCCAGGTGTGCCTGCAGTCTCCGGGGGCTTGCTAGAACTCAAGTCCATGATTGAGAAGGTGACTGGGAAGAATGCTATTAAAAACTATGGCTTCTACGGCTGCTACTGTGGCTGGGGCGGCCGCGGGATCCCCAAGGATGGCACTGATTGGTGAGCTGACATCATTGCCACTCTTAATGTTCTGGGCTCCACCCTCATCACCTCCCCTGGCTCCGTGTCTATTCTAAAAGCCGAGAATTACAGCTGAGGCTCAGGGCCAGAGAGATAACTCAGTGGTTAGAGTGCACGCCGCTCCCACTAGGCGACCTAAGTTGTTTTCTCAGCACCCATGTTGGTCAGCTCCAGCTCCAGGGGACCTGATGCCTCAGGCCTCCTTGGGCATCAGCGCTCACATGTGCATGCACCTGCACACACACGCGCACACACACAACAAAGACTACAATAAATTTTTATTTAACTTTTTTTTGGGGCGGGGAGAAAGGGTCTGACTGTGTAGCTTTGGCTATCCTGGAACTCACTATGTAGATCAGGCTGGCCTTACACTCACAGAGATTCATCTGCTTCTACCTCCGAGTGCTGAGACTAAAGGCGTGCGTCACTCTGCCTGGTTTCTAAAAGGAATCTTTAAAATAAGTAAAGCCAAGGCTTTCGGGATGTAAGCAGCTTTTAAAGGAGGGACACATGACTCTCAGGAGTCCCGAGATCTCAGTGGCCTAATGTGGCACTTGCTTTAGTGAAATATAACAAATGATCCTTCTGTGTTGGCTTAATGCAACCATGACTGTTCACTTGGCTCATGTGCCTGCTGCCTGGGAGGCCATGGCAGAACGACTCCTAACTGCTCAGTGTCCTTTTGAAAATCCATCCAGGGGTGAAGCCAGTTATCAACTCTCATGATCTAATCTCTGGAAAAGCCCCCAGACACACATCCGAGAATGTAATTTCCTAGGCCGCTATTAATCCAGTCAAGTTGATGGTCAAGGTCAACACCACATTGTGCCCACCACTATGTCTAGATACCGTGTCTTAGCTGTCAGAGAGCAAGAGGGGATCTGGACTTTGGCTAGAGCAGTGGGATTAAAGGTGTGTCCACAGTTACTTGGCCCTAAACTGTTCCTGAATTCCTTTTCACAAGCTGGGTAGGACCGAGCTGTGAGGACACCGTTCCCCAGATTCCACCCCGCTTCAGGCTTTTCTTTAATCTGTGTATCTCCTTGAAACCCAGGATTTAGCACCGTTCCACTCCCTGGTGCCTCTTTCGTCCTCCAACTGTACATTTGATCAGCTTGCTTCTTCTTCACTACAGATCTGCCTAAGATCAGTCTTCTATCGCTGTGAGGGGACACCAGGACCACAGCGACTCTTATAAAGGAAAACATTCACCTGGGGGTGGCTTGCAGTTCAGACATTTAATCTGTTATCCTCATAACAGGAAGCATGGCTGCAGGCAGGCAGGTATGGGTCTGGAGAGGTGGCTGAGAGTTCTACATCCGGATCCTCAGGTAGCAGAAAGGGGATGCCACACCAGACCTGGCTTGAGCATCTGAGACTTCGAAGCCTGCCCTCAGTGACATACTTCCCCCAGGACCACATCTACTCCAACAAGAACACACCTCCTAATAGTGCCGGTCCCCATGAGCCTCGGAGGGTGGGGGAGGGCATTTTCATTCAAAGCACCACACCCCCACTGTTTAGCTATTAGGAGGCAAAATCAGGTCTGTGAACTTCTGACCAGTGGCAGTTCTAGTGGGGTGAGAGGAGCTAACTTACCAGACACCATCGCTGCTGGGTCACACCCACTTGCCACAGGTTCTACCAGAGGGATGTGGTTGTAGTTTCATACCTGCTAGGGATTTCAGCCTAAAAAGCAGTCAGAATCTCCAAAGAATAGCTATTGATTTGGGAACAGTGGCGCATTGCAGGAAGATTATGAATGCTGTAGAAACCTTGGGCCTATTCGAGGAGGGTGAGCTAAGGGGAAGTTTAAATTGGCAGGAGAGCACAACACCTTTACATAAGCTGCTTAGATACCAAGCTCATTGGTTGTGGAAACCGGAGGCGAGAGCTGCCATCTGTCTATTGGTGGAGACGCTGTTGCTAAGCAAGTCTTCTATGTAGAGCATCTTGCCTGAGCTGTAGCAGTCTTAGAGAAAGTCAAACTTTGCCCCAGGTATCTGCAGGCGAGGCATGGGAAGCTTGGAGTGCATACGGGACGAGAGAGAACTTCTCATCAGGGTGAGAGCTTAAAAAAAAATCCTTCAGAGAGAATTTAGCTTTAACATCCAAGCACAGTGCCCCCCCTCCCCCGCGTACCTTTGGCTCTAATTTTGTTTAGATTTGACTTGAACTCTCTGACTTTGGACTCTCCCACAGGTGTGGGGAAGTCGGGAGGGTGTCTCTCAGCATCCCCATCTCTCACCTCAACAGGTGCTGTCGGATGCACGACCGTTGTTATGGGCAACTGGAGGAAAAAGACTGTGCCATCCGGACCCAGTCCTATCACTATAGATTCACAAATGGCCTAGTCATCTGCGGTAAGGGTGGCTTCTTATTCAGCCTGGGAGTTCTGCCCGAGAGGTGGGCCTGCCTGTATCTTGTGGGGCAGAGTGAGGCTGAGAGACACAGGGAGGCTGGCAACCTCTTTAGACTTCCAGGAAAGGGAAGTCCCAGTTGAGACTCAGTATTCGCCAGTACTATGGCCTTATAGACTTCCTCTCCCTGGAGAGAGTTGCTTTCATCTTCCTTACTCCAAGCTCAAAGGTTTGCCAGTGTGCAACAGGACCCCTGCCCAGGCCCCGGAATTCAAAGCCAGTTGCATCCAGGTGCATCTCTATTTAATGCCTCCCACAGCAACTGGTTCCACTCTCAAGCTAGGCACTCTACCCAAAGGGAGTGTATCTATGGCACCAAGCTGGGGACTCCCTAAATAGAAATTTCAGTCATGATCAAGAAGAGCAGGGCATCTAGTTCAGGGGCAAGTCTCCTCCCTCAGATTACACATCTCAGTTCAGGACCTGAAGCTCTTCCATCAGATTATGTATGACCCTGATTCAGAGTCCTCCTCCACATACTATGAGATCCCTCAGAGCAGGACCCAGATGGGAAGTCTACGCAGACTAGAGGCCATCCTCTGATACGACTTTGAACAAGTCAGCGTTGATGGGCACATGCTCATTTTGTCCTTGGCATCCCTTTTTGCAGAACACGACTCCTTCTGTCCAGTGAGGCTCTGTGCCTGTGACCGGAAGCTGGTCCACTGCCTGCGGAGAAACCTCTTGACTTACAACCCTCTTTACCAGTATTACCCCAACTTCCTCTGCTGATGTCCTCTGTGGGCTCTGCCCTGGCGGCACCTCCCACAGTGGCCGTCTTCCTCTGCTGTATTCCTGATGCATCCCTCCCTCCCCCGCAAGGTCTTGCATCTATCGTCCTCTGTGCACCAGTGGACTGGACAGAGCCCTGGGGCTACACTTTTCCCTCCAGAGTCCTAGAATGGGACTTTGATCTAGAGTTGGCAGACTCTCAGGATGGCTGAGCCTGCGCTTGCTAAGTTGGCTCTGGGCCCTGAAGCTCCCCCGGCTCAGGCCAGCCGTGTTGAATTTTCTTTCGATTTCTGGAACCCGATTGTCATTAGCACCCTCCAGAGACCTTTTACTGGAGGAGAAGCCAAATTAACTCTATAAATCTGCTATGTAGATATTAAATAAAACCCACTCTCAAGGCTAGAAAAACACCACCCCAGCACTTCCTCTGGTGGGGTTGGGGTAGGATTGCCCACACTTTTCTAACCCCCGAGGCATCTGTATGCTCTCAGGGATGGAGGTCAGGAAACAGGTGGGAGCCTTGATACCTTGATGCCTTTCACCATTTGTCTTGAGTTCATTTTCTTCAACCTTAGGATCCTTCAAGCCAGACCTGGGGCTCATGCTTATCCTGGAGGAAGATGAGACACAGCCCTATGCCACCTTGAGCTCCTGGCTAGAGACGACAACAGTCAGCTCCCAGCCCTGGCTTCTGGCAGCTGTGTGGTCTTTTGAACCTTTGGATAGTCTGAATCTCTCTGGCTCTCCTCAAAATATAAAACAAGACTCCTTCCAGGAGCATACTGGTACACACCCCTAACCCCAGCACCTGGAAGGTGGAGGCAAGAGAATCAGGAGTTCAAGGCCAGCCTCTGCTCCCTAGCAGGGATGGTAGCCTAGACTGTGTGAGACTGTGTTTCAGAAAGGACCCTGGTGCGATACAGGGATGCTGGGGTTCTGAGATGTCATTCAGTGTGAAAAATGGTTTAAATAAGATTCAAGGGAATATATCAATGGCGGAATGACTATTTTTCACCGAGTTAAGGGCTCTGAAAATCTCAATTCATCTATCGCTTTATAAAAGACAGACCTTTCTCATAGCAACAAGACAGGAGGAAGAGATGTATTCAACAGTAAAGGAGTGTCCTTCCGGAGGAAGGGTCTAGGCTTCTTCATATACATCTCCAGAATGTGCACGGGACACATGCGATTTATATTTAGAGACCTTTAGTGTTTTAGTGCTCAAACATTTTCTAAATAAAGCTAATTATATGAGATTACCCTGAATTCACATATTTTGGTGTATGCTAGTAACTATATTTAAACAATACTGGAGTGGGGCTCACATGCTGGTTTCACTCATGAAAATTTTAAAATCAGGGTTGAGGGTGGCGTGCTGGGGAGATGGCAAAGAGCCCCCTTTGAGCAAGCATAAGGACCTCGAATGGATCACCAGGAAGAAAAAAAAAAACAACCAACCAAACAAACAAACAAAAAAATAGAACAGCTGGCCATTGCGGTATGTGCTTGTAATCTTGGCAATAGGGAGGTGAGACAGGTGGATTCCTGGTCTCAGTAGCCAGCCAAGCTGTTAGTGAATCCCGGGCCAGTGAGAGACCCTGTTTCAAACAAAGCAACCAACAATGAAAATTCCAAACAAGAAGAAGGGCCACACTTGGGGAATGTTTTACACACATGCACGCACGCGCACACACACACACACACACACACACACACGTACATACACATGCAGATACCCTGCATACATACGCAGGGACCATGCAGAACCTCTATGGGGAGGTTGGGAGACTGATCTCAAATCATACAGCGTAGCCACACCAGCATCCAGAAAACCTGACTCTAAGCCCTCACTTTGCCCACCATGACACACTGTCTTCACCTCCTGTCCAGCAAGGGATAAAACAGAATGCAGGGGACTTCAGCGACTTCTCCACTCTGGGGTTTCGCAGGAGCCTTAAACCAAAAGTCAGACATGTTTCTTCTCTGCTCTAACTTCCTCTTGGGATTCCAAAGGCCATCCCATGGTGCCTAGTCTGGTGGGCCTCTAGGATTCATCCTGCCTCTGTGGAGAGCATCCAGGGTCTTTGCCATCTTGGGCCCAGCTTCACTGTTGTGACCAGCTCTGATGAAGCACTTGAGTGAGCGTCCAAGTCTGTAAAGAAACCTCCTCATGTTTGATCTGCCAGATGCCTAGCAGAAACACTGTCCAAGAACTCATCTCCCTGAAGCTTCATGGCTACACTTTAAGAAATATGGAAATACGCAGGGTATAAAAGTCAGCGGAGAACATGAATACATACTCAACATGCCCCTGGGACCACAGGTCCCGTGGCAGCATCTGAAATGGGGCTTTGGATTCAAGTGTGACACCAACATAGGCCAAATGTATGAACACATGGATGTCAGTGTGTGTGTGCGTGCATGAGTGGGCACATGTATGTGTGCATGTGTATGTATGTGTCTGTGTGTGCGTTTGTGTGCACGTGTGCATGTGCTCACATGCTAATAGCTGTCCTCAGACTGAAAAGGAGATAGATAATGGGGAAGCCTTCTAGTGGTGACAGAGCAGGGAGAGAGGACAAAGCAAGCCATACTAGTGTAGTAGCAGGCATACTGAGCTTGGTCATGCTACATGCTGTCCCCAGCGTTCACGTGTGAAGTAGATGCTCTCTTCCCACAGTGAGAATGCTACCAGAAACTCAGGGAGGTGGAGTACTTTGCCCGAGGCCACACCGGTTCCCAGGAAGCTAGGCAGGAAGGAAGCAGCCAGCTGCCTGATGTTCAAGCTGGAACAGGTGGTATCCTCCTGCTTCAGAAGCTGGGAGTGAGGGCCGGGTCTTGCAACAAGTCTGGAGGAAGACAAGTTTTGTTTCCCCCTAGGGTGAGTGTGGTAAGCTGAGCATGAGTGGTGCTTCCCAGAATTCCTTTCTCTGCAAGCACTGGGTTCTCAAGGGAGCGGGGTGGGGGGTGGGGAGGTGTTTTGTAGTTTGTCTAGAAAGCAGAAGGAAGTCCTGGAAGGTCTGAACTCAGGCAGGTCAAATCTGCTTGCAGCTCAGACCTACTGGGCAGGCCGGCTCGCCTGGCGGGTAGGAACCTTCTGGGTCTCTCCTTCCACATTGGACCCAGGTGTGTTTTTAACTCCGGGGATGGGGGTGGGGAGGCTTCTGCAGGATGTGACAGAGCAAGCTGGACTGAGGATGTGAGACTTTTTTTTTTCATGGTCCTAGACTACCCTGTGGGGAGCTCTCTCCCTCCTGGCTCCCAATCTGACCTCTCCATCCACTTCACATTCATCTCTCCTTCCTGGCTGGCTGGCCTGCTAACTTCCAGTTGTAGCTTCAGGCACAAAGGAACCAGCCTCCCCTACCACACAGAGCCAGTCAGATCCCTGCATCTGTGTATCATTGCAGAGTGGTGTCCTGCCTCTGCCTGGCCCCTGGATGGCATAGCTGTTGTTACTAGCTGTAGTTCCCAAGGAACAGAAACGGAAGGATGCTTTGTGGCTTGCTTCAGGGTTATCTGAGATTGGTTTTTCTTCTTACTAAAAGACATTTATGGCTGGATTCCTTTCTCTGTGCACCTCAGGCTATCCTGGAAGTAGCTCTGTAGATCAGGCTGGCTTCAAATTCAGACCTGCCTCTGCCTCTCGAGTTCTGGGATTAAAGGTGTGTGCCTCCGTCCCCTGGCTATGACTGGATTTCTGTGGTAAAGGTCACGTGGATCATGGATTTTTTCCGCAGCCTGCAGGGCTCAAGCTGTAAATCAGTGGTTGCTATGCACACTCCATTCAAACGTTTGGAGGGTCAAGTAATTGGTGCCACAGAGTATTTTAGTGAAATTAAAAATAGGGAGTAGGAGAGCCTATAGGATCTTATATAGATCTTATAGGATCTTATATAGATCTTATAGGAAGAAACCATGAATTTGAGGCTTTAAATTCCCACTCAAGACCCGCATGGGATATGTGTGTTTTCTTGCTGCCTGGACAAGAGTCAGGGAGGCCCAGAGAGGCTGGAGTGGGAGAGCCCTGTAGCCTCCAGATGGGGCAGCTGTTCAGAAGTGTTTAGAGCAGATCAACACTGTCCAAACAGATGTTTGGCCATGTGACTTGTTCTCTGTCATGGAACTCTGCCATGTCACAAACACTGACTTCAGCTATCAGAACTGCACTACTGCCTGGATTTGCAATGGGCCAGCAGCAGGGACTTTCTTGTCTTGGTCATGGCCTGGTCAGAGGGACCCAAACAGGAACAGTTCTCAGTTCACAAGACATTACCCTACTCTGTCCCACAGGTCTGCTGGACAGAACTGATGACTAGCCAGAATTTACTATTTCCTATTCCCCCTTCTCTCTTTTTTTCTCTCTCTCTCTCCTATTCCCTCTTTCTTCCCTCCTTTCCTTCCTTCTTTCTGCCTGCCTGTCTGTCTGTCTGTCTGTCTGTCTTGTCTTTCCTTTTTTCCACCCATCTTTCTTTCTGTCCTAGAGGTTTGGGGTGACAGGGTCTTAGTATATAGCCCCGGCAGGTCTGGAATTTGCCATGTAGACCAGGCTGGGATTACAAGTGTGCACGGTCACCTCCAACTGAAGCACACTTTACACTAACACAAGGTCTGTTGTCTCAGAGGCAGCTCCAGGGTCCTTGTGGCCTGAACTCTATTAAGACATATTGCTTCTGATGGGCATAGCTGGTTTGTTGCTGTATCTACCAAGTCATAAAGCCCCATGCAATGCCACCATCAAAGGACAGCAGCAATGCATAGGACATGGGGCTGGGGATGTGGGCAGGGAGCACAGATGCCCTCACTCCCAACACCTCCCATGGCACTTAAGACATGATTGGTTGATTGTGAGAAGGTCCAGGTCTGTCTTGCTAATGTTCACCAAGGTGGTCACATGGTTGGCCGTTGGTCTTAATACTTTAATCAAAGGTAATCAAAAGTAGACAGTTGCTAGGCATGGTGGTGCATGCCTGTATTCCCAACACTTGGGATGCAGAGGCAGAAGGCTCAGGGGTTCAAGGTCATCCTCGGTTGATCGTGAGTTCGGTGTTCAATGACAGAGTTCAGTGACAGCCTGGGCTACTTGAATCTCTGTCTCAAAGAGGTTGAGGGTGCTAGCGAGATGATTTCGCTGTTTAGCACATCTGGTGCTCTTGTGGATGATTTGAGTTTAGTCTCCCCAGCCCTCACGATAGGCAGCTCACAACTGCCCATAACTGCCCATAACTGCAGCTCTAGGAGATCCAGTGCCTGTCCTCTTCTGGACTTCTCAGGCATCTGTATTCACGTGTACATGTGCACAGACACACACACACACATACACACACACACACACACACACACACACAGAGCAACCTTAAAAACAAATAAACAATCCAAAAACCAGAATGCGGCTCACAGCTTCCATGGGTGACCTCAGGCCTTTGATTTCTGTTCTCTGTACCTCAGTTCTATGGCTGTCTAGTAAGCTCATAAACACCTTCACTAGTTTGCTAGGCATGTCTACCTGATAACGTGCTTCCGGTAGGAAGCACACATTCTATTGCCTGGCATGCAGTCGGCACTTGATAAGTGGTGTGCGTCATGGGAGCGGATCACCAAACCAAGCCTGAACACTCTAACTGCAATGTCAGTCCCTAAACGCAAGGAAGGAGAGTTGGGCAGCTGTGAGCCCAGAGGTAAGGAGGAGCCCCTCTCTTCTACCCAGTTGTCACCCTCACGGATCACCTGAGTGGATGTGACCAAGGCTGAAGCTCAGATGGTAGAGTTCTCCCGTAGGGAAGCACCAGTGAGCTTTCAGGAGGATGACGGCAGTTGTGAGACAGTGCCGGCAGGGAGACTCTAGTTGAACACCGGGCAAACAAACCTGCAACTGCTCCCAAAGGCCTCCCATTCCCACACTCCACCCTTTGCCTGTGTGTGTGTATCAGGCGCTATGCACCAGCTCCACCTAACCAGCAAAGTCTTCTGCACCATGGCTCTGCTCCAGAGCTTCCTCTTCAAGACAGTGTGTCATCTCCATCCTCCCCAGCAGGGGTCCTCCTTCCTCTTCTGATCTCCCTTAGCCCTCTTCCCTTCCTAGTCAATCTCTCTCCCAGTTAATCCTCCCTCTCTCTGGGTATATTTGTGCATGTGTGCATGTGTGCACGCATGCACTCATATATTCGTGTGTGTGTGTGGATATATATATGGCCAGGGGTAGGTGATACTGGGAGGCTCTCACACTGAATCCGAAGCTCTCAATCCAGCTATACACATTAGTCAGACAGCCAGCACCAGGTGTCTACCCAGCCCCTGCCTCCTTAGCTGCGCTCACAGGTGTTAAATGCCACGAAGGATATTTTACATAGGTTTTAGGGTTTAGGGTATCAAACTTAAATCCTCATGTACATGCAGCAAGCACTTTACAGACTAAGCTGTCTCACCTGCCCTTTCTTACCCTTTCTGAATGATTCTAGGTCATCAGGTCAACCCCCCTGGACCAGTCTATAGCCACTGACTTACTGATCTTTTCCTAGCACAGGGAAAAGCTTAGGAAAACACAGGAGACCCTTAGAGGGAGAAAGGCTGCATTTCGGAGTCACATATTCGTCTGTGATTCAGAGTCTGGAGATGAGCCAAGCCACGTGTCACGTCTGAGCACCCAACTTGGACTGAGTGAGGATTGTTTGTCTCCGTGTCTAAAATTTGTTGAGTCATCTGTCATGAACTGCTGATCTAGCAAGTTCAGAATGCTGTCTGACTGGTTTCCCATGAATCAAAGCGAGCCAGCTGCTGGGCCAAGCTTACTCAGGTTTCCAATAAACCTGTGGGCTGTAAACTGTGAGCCTGTCATTACCTTCCAGACCGTGTCTCAGTCTGGACAGGCCTGAAGCCTCGTGGAAGGTTCATTCCAGTGTGGAACGCCTCAGATTGTAGGATTGCCCTTTTCCAAGTGTTCTGACCCAGACCAAATCTCCCAGAAACCCACACGACTGAGAGGGAACCTGAGAACCGAAAGAGTCTTGAGGAAGGTTGTACTCCAATCTGTGATGGAGATAGGACTCAAAACAGGCTCTCTGACTCTGGAGTTTGGGGCGGTCCAAGCAATCCAAGCTTCCCAGTAGCCAATTCACAGGACAACTCAAGGGACCAGGACAGCGCTCCAGTGCTTTGCTGGGAGGCTGCTGTCCCAGGAGAAGAGTTACATCTTGGTGGCATCCATGAGCTACTACTCTCTGCTCCCCAAGTCACAGTGACAGCAGACACATTACTTCTCCATGGCTTGCTGGATCATTTCATGGGGCTCAAATAAGCTGCCCTGGGTGACAATGAGCCCTGGGGAGAGACTGAAGGACACAGCCATAAAAAAAATGTCAATAAAACACATCACCTATCAGCTCTGATGCTGACAGTCACCATGATGGCCACAGATGCTGGGTTCCACATGGGCCCCTGTGCTATAAAGCATAGTACACATTTCATCATCATGATTCGAAACTGGTGGAGACAGGACTGCAATTCCTCTTCGTGCATAGTAATTGAGGTTCAGAGAGTGCCAGTGACATGCAATCAAGAGACTGAAGCCTGGAACTCAGGAGGCCCCCAGCACTGACAACCGGACCATACAGCATGCTGGGCTAGAGTTTAGTCTAGAATGTATCTTGTCTTCTAGAACTCAGGAGGCCCCCAACACTGACAACTGGACCATACAGTATGCTGGGCTAGAGTTTAGTCTAGAATGTATCTTGTCTTCTAGAACTCAGGAGGCCCCCAACACTGACAACCGGACCACACAGTATGCTGGGCTAGAGTTTGGTCTAGAATGTATCTTGTCTTTTGGCTCAGTGGCTGAGCCTTGGCTTGAGGGATAGATGTGATTTGTCCTTGTGAGAGACTGGATCTCAGGTGTAGGTGTTCAGGGGACGAAGATAGGATGAGTGCTGGCTGAGGCAGAGTGCTAGAGGAGAAGATCTTCTTCAGAGGGTGAGCCCAGGCCAGGCACGACCAAATCTCCTGTAAATGACTGTTCAATGTGCATCTTCTGAGGCTGAGGCATCTCAGTTGGCAAAGTGCCTGCCATGCAGGAAAACCAGAGTTGGAATCCAGACAGCCACGTAAGGAGGTGAGCACAGTCGTGTCTGTTATCCCAACATCAAGGGGGCAGAGATGCGAGCATCTTTGGAGCTTGCCAACCAGTTAGTCTAGTCGTAGAGGTGAGCTCCAGTCTGTCAGTAACAAACTGTGTCTCCAAAGATAAGGTGGAAAGCAAGCAAAGAGGGCACTCAACATTGACCTCTGACCTCTTATGTCTGCACACTCACACACATCCATCACATATACACACATAGCAATATAATACAGCACACATGCCTGCACGTACTGCGCTTCCTGAACTCAGCACACTGGTATGCGCTTATGATCCCAGTTATTAGCAAGGCTGAGACAGGAGGATCCCAAGTTCAAGACACATCTGGGCCATTTACAAAACATAAAATAAAATAAAATAAAATAAAGCCTACAGAAAGTGCTAGGAAGGCAGACATGATAGGATATGCTTAAAATCTCAGCACATGGGAGGTGGAGGGAGAAAGTTCAGGAATTCAAGTGCTGCCTGAACAAAATATCAAGCTCAAGCCTCGGGCTGTCTGACCCTGTCTTGACCCTCAAAGGTGGAGGGTGTGGAGTAACTCAATAGTAAGGTGATTGTCTAACTTGTACAGGAGAACAAAGCAGAAACCAGGAAGGGAGAAAGAAGGGACAATGGAGGAAGGGAGGGAGAGAAGAAGGGAGGAGGGAGAGAGGGGAGAGGGGGGAGAGAGGGGAGAAAGGGGAGAGAGGGAGAGAGAGAGGGAGGGAGGGAGAGTGAGAAGCAGGGAGGAGTGCTTGGCCCCTCTGTCCATCAGCAGGGCTGGGACCATGGACAGTGATAATATGCGTCCCTTCCCACTCTCCCCTTTCATCCTGCCTGTCATTTGTGCATTGGTCAGAAACACAGGACCCTTGTGTCTTATCAATAATGAATTCATACGGTGCAGAGGTTTTAGTGACAGTAATTTGTTGTATAATCCCCACCTACTCTGGTAATCTGGCTAGGCAAATGCTGGTATTTTTACTTCAATTTTATATTTTTAGATGTATTTATTATGTATACAGGAATTAAAAAAAATAGGTTTGGATTTTTTTGGTTTTGGTTCTCTTCTCTTACATTTATTTATTTATTTATTTATTTATTTATTTATTTATTTATTTAGCACACAGCTTTTTTCTGCCTGCAGGTCAGAAGACAGCACCAGATCCCATTACAGATGGTTGTGAGCCACCATATGGGTGCTGGGAATTGAACTCAGGTCCTCTGGAAGAGCAAGCAGTGCTCTTAACCTCTAGGCTACCTCTCCAGCCCCTTTACTCCAATTTTAATGACGAACATTAAGTCTCAAATCACACAACATTCCAGTCTGTTTGTCTGTCTGTCTGTCTATCCACCCATCCACCCACTCATACCCATCTATCTATCTATCTATCTATCTATCTATCTATCTATCTGTTGAGTGAGGATTTTAGCAGAACCTTTGTATCTTGCTTGAATCTGGAGAGTTGGCACTTAAGCTTTGAACTAGCCCTTTGTCAGTGACTGTTACCTGAGATTTTATGGATTTATTTCTTTGAAAGTTTCTCTGAGCCTTTGCATATCTTAATTTGGAGACAGGCCTGGTAAACCAGGAAGTCTCCTGTGGCTGGGAATTGCTTAGGTGATGGGTCTTTCAAGATAGGTCACATAAAAAAAAATTTGTTATGTGGAAATTGACTTGCTAAAGGTGACTTTCCTGTAACAATAAAAAGAGCTTCAAGAAGGCTGTTGGTGCTCCATCCTTCAGAGGCTGATCCCCCTCCCTGCTGCCAAGAAGCCTAAATTCACCCTGCAGTGGCTCTCTTTCTTTGAACAATCATCCTGTGTATCCCACCAACGCTACCGTCTATCTATTATTCATCACCCTTCTTTCTGTCTAGCTACCGATCTTGGTATATGTGGCTTACAGATTGAATGCAAGTTTGAGAGGCTGCAATAGAACCTTAGAGAACTTAGAATTGGGGTGGGGGAGACAGAAATGCAAATAGAGTCTGTATTGATAAGATAATGAACCCCAATTAGCCACAGTTAAGGAGCACGGCCAGAGGGTCTGGGTCTGGGTGGGCAGGCAGGTATATGGGCTCTGCAGTTGAGGGGGCCTTGTCAGCGCCTTGGAGGTAAGGTCAGGGCAGAGCTAAACTGAAACCTCAGGGACAAAGCAGGAGTTCTCTGCCTGTTGGTCCTAGACACACACACACACACACACACACACACACACACCAGAAGAAAGGTTGGCAGGGCTAGGCACCTATCACTTTATGGGGTACAGGTGAAGGGGTTACAACCTTCCTGTAGCCTGATATGTTAAATGAGTTCTTGGGCCTGATTACTCTGATATGCTTTTAATACACCTGAGTGCCCCTACAGACTCAGTTCAGCCCTGTCAATGTATAGGGTGGCTCCCTCTCAACTACCAGGAGTAAGCCAGTCTGCTGCATGGGTGGTGACCGAAATGGAGCTGTTTATTTGGTCCACCCAGAAGCCCAATCACCCTCCACCCTCCAAATGGAGTCACAGCTGCTTGTATGTGTAGGCTCTCAGAGCAAGATACTGAGGCTGACAGGGTGATATTGTCTAGGGTTGCAGGTGTGAACTCTTTCTCCTCCAACTTAAAGAGTAAAATGATTTTGGCATTAGTCATGTTGTATTGAAAGCAGAAAACACACACACACACACACACACACACACACACACGTACTTGTACATGCATGCATGCGCACACTCATAGGTAGACTTATCAATAGGGCCCATGTACCAAGACCTGGATGAGTCCATCTGGCAAGCCAAAACTGTCATGTGTTTGGGGATAGAAGATTCCTCTCTCCCCAGATTGTCTGGTTTGGGAAATTGAGGGGATTGTGCAATCTTCACAAAGCAAGGGAAGACAGAATTGTGGAAATCGACTTGCTAAAGGTGTCTTTCCTGTAACAATAAAAAGAGCTTCAAGAAGGCTGTTGGTGCTCCATCCTTCAGAGGCTGATCCCCCTCCCTGCTGCCAAGAAGCCTAAATTCACCCTGCAGTGGCCCTCTTTCTTTGACCAATCATCCTGTGTATCCCACCAACGCTGACGCCTATCTATTATCCATCACCCTTCTTTCTGTCTAGCTACCGAATTTGGTATATGTGGCTTACAGATTTGAATGCAAGTTTGAATCCAGTTCCCATCACAGGAACCTGTCCCCACGTGGGAGATTTGAAAGTACCACAAAACAGTTTCCCCTAGTGAAGAGAGGGGGAAGAAGCCAAAGCCTGCCATGTTCAGTGTTTAAGGGAAAGGTTCATTGATCTAACTGGAGTCTCTTTGTCTGGCCTGCAGCCCCACAGCGCAGTCTGAAAAAAAAAAAAAAAACACCCACGTAGAACTGAGCCATGCCTGGCCTCAAGTCCTCCCTTCCAATCAGGGGGAAATGCTCACCCAAAGAGAGATGGGATTCACACAAAAAGTCCATCTCAGCTAGACACTCCATCTTCCTTCCATCAGCCCGTCACAAACTGAGGACCACACAGTGAGGATGTGGCCCGGTTGGGAGAAATAGCATAGGCTTTCCTAGCAGGCCTTACGCTGTATTCATTTACTTCTTCATCTGGTAAGAAGAATTCCCTAGCCCCTCTCCAAGCTGGTATGGATGCTGGGATGCTGCAGCTGGGATGCTGGGATGCTGCAGCTGGGATGCTGCAGGCCACCCTTGCCTTGCCTTTATATTCTAGTTGAGTTTGGGGATGGGGAAGGGGGAGGTTGTGTGAGTGAGGGACCAGGAGCAATTAGAAAGCGGAAAGCAGAAAGAGGAAGTCAGCAAGTTCAAGGTCAGCCTGGGCTCTGAGGTGAGATCCAGGCCAGAACCATCTAACTAAAGGCTAAAGGCACTGTCTTAAAAGATGAGAGGATGATGGAGGGGAAAGAGAAAGGAAAGTATACATGAGAGAGGGAAGGGAGGAAAGAAAAAAGAGGGAGGAGGGAGGGAGGAGGGAAGAGGGAGGAGGGGGAGATGGGAGGAGCAAGGGAGGAAGAAAGGAAGAGGGAAGGAGGAAGGAGGAGGGAAGAGAGAGGGGGAGGGAGTATGGAGGGAGAGAGGAAAGAGGGAGAGGGGAGGGGAGGGAAGAAGGAAGGAACAGGGAAGGAGGAGGGAGGAATTTTGGAGGGAGAGGACTGAGGGGGAGGGAGGAAGGAGGAGGGAGATGGGAGAAAGGAGTGCAAGGAAGAGTGACAGTAGTGAGGTAGACTTCCCAGGACTTGGAGGTGCCTGATAATTTTCTTTGAGGGACAGCTGAGCTCTAGGCAGTCAAGGGTAGGGTGGGGGATGAGCTAGTTAGCTGGAAGCACCTCTGAGCCCCTAAAATGGAGTGTTAATCCCACAGGTCAAGAGTAAGTCCACCACAACAGTTTTTGAGCCAAATTTGAAGCAAGTTTTATTAAATACTGGCCAGGACAATGGACGCTAGCCAGGTCCATACTGGGTTTCCCATAGAATGGCTCACCCCAAATTCCATTAGTGAGAAACTTATCAAGGCAAACCTCACAAGGCTACATACTTCCGGCCTTCGTCCAATCAGGGACAAGCATCCATCCTGACACACTTCCTGCCTATGTATCTCCCACCTACACGTGATCAAACATATCCTGTGCATTTGGGGCAGCCAAGCTTGTTTGTATTTTTTTTTTAAAGAATCATGTATTATAATTTATGTATGTGAGTACACTGTCTGTTTTCAGACATCTCAGAAGAGGGCATCAGTTCCCATTACTGATGGTTGTGAGCTACCATGTGGTTGCTGGGATTTGAACTCAGTACCTCTGGAAGAGCAGTCAGCACTCTTAACTGCTGAGCCATCTCTCTAGCCAAGCCTTTTTTTTTGGTGGTGGTGGGGGGTTTGAGACAGAGTTTCTCTGTATAGCCCTGGCTGTCCTGGAACTCACTCTGTAGACCAGGTTGGCCTTGAACTCAGAAACCCGCCTGCCTCTGCCTCCCGAGTGCTGGGATTAAAGGCATGTGCCACCACGCCCAGCTTTTTTTTTTTTCAGAAGCAAAACCTCATGATTTATTATCCTACATGAACAACAACCCCCAATATTCCAGGAAATTATCTGTCTTTGGGTAAGTGGGGCTTACTGGTTAGAGGCATTTTTGCTTTTGCTTTATAGATCTCTTAAGCACAGTCATTTAAACTTGAAACATAACTTTAGCCCTCACAGAGGAAGCAGAAACTGGAAAGGAACCAAGAGGAAGCCTTAGCCTGCTTCCCCTGGCCAGCTGTGCGCTTTCTCAGAAAACCCCCGGTATTCTCATGTTTTTAAAAACTCAGAGGAAGGCATGGCCATGCAGGTCGGTTGGTAGAATGCTTGCCCTGCATTCGGGAAGCCCTGAGATAGACCCCACCCCCCTGCACAAGCTGGTGAGCCAGTCACACCGGCAATCCCAGCACACATGGAAGCAGGATCTAGAGGATCTAAGGTCATCTTCCATTGCATAGCAACTTCGAGGCCAGAGAAGGCAGCAGCCTGCAGGACTCTATAGAGAGCAACTGGGAGTCACCCTACAGCCAGGCCCTGACTCTGCCTCGGAAGAGGAGGCTAACTCAGGAATGAGGACAGACGACAGAAATTCTAAGTGAAAATGCTCCACTGACCCTCAAGGGGGCACTATGGTGAAGTGACACTATGGATGACAGCAGCCCAGGCGTGGGGAAGAGGGATGGGAAGAACACAGGTATTTGGGGCAGGATCCAGCTAGAAAAACCGGCAGGGACAGGTCAAAGTGAATACCAGGCACCTCACTTCACTTTGACTTGGTCCATGGAGGAGGTGCATCCCTGAATCCTCAAGGCAAGAGGATGGCATCAGCCAATCTCTCTCTCTCTCTCTCTCTCTCTCTCTCTCTCTCTNAAAATTTGCTCAGAGGACCCCTCAGACATGTGGGCCTCCTCTTACCTTGAGGCCCCCTTCTGCCTATCCCAGCCTTGAGCCCTGTGTCTTTACCTGCGTGGTGACCACATAGCCACAAGGGAAGCACAGCTCTGCCATGTCCTGTTTTCCCCATCAGCATATCTTAGTCCCTAGCCTGGGCTTGTCAATCTGGCAACCCACCCCCCCCCCCCACACTATCCTGATAGTCTATCAGCCACCCATGAGACACTGACACCTTCTCAGTAGTGAGTCATGGTGTCACAAACACAGACACGTGTATCTTTCCACAATAGATTCACAAGTAACATTAGCATCTTTAGGCTCATTGGCTAGAATTTACCAACTAACCCTTACTTCCCTTGGTAGAATGGACGCTGGCCTTCCTGGGTCCTTTTATTCCAATCTTAAGTACTGACAGGAGCTCTCGGGTCACACTCCACACTTCAAGCAGGGTTCAGAGTGTCTGGGGAAAGATTCGAAGAAGCCGTGGAACTCAGAGGCCTCACTGAAGGTAGAGATTGAGAGCTGGGTGAGAGCCAGTACAGAGGCAGAGGCAGAGGCAGAGGCAGAGGCAGGAGGCAGGAGGCAGGAGGCAGGAGGCAGGAGGCAGGAGGCAGGAGGCAGGAGGCAGGAGGCCGGAGGCCGGAGGCCGGAGGCCGGAGGCAGGAGGCCGGAGGCAGGAGGCAGGAGGCAGAGGCAGGAGGCAGAGGCAGAGGCAGAGGCAGAGGCAGAGGCAGAGGCAGAGGCAGAGGCAGAGGCAGAGGCAGAGGCATTGAGGTGGCCCGCTAAGATATTCAGACGCTGATGGGAGCGGGCGTTGGAGGCCAGCGAGGCAAGACAAGGACCTGGCCACAATTCAAGTTCTCTTGAGCTACACACCAAGATGGCTGTAGTATTAGGTGGCCTTCCTTCTGTGAGGTCCAGTGGAGAATGTTGTAGTCCCTTCCTTTCCAGGTCTAGTGTGTTCTATAAGTTCATGGGAATTTTCTGTTTGGTTTGGTTTGGTTTTTTCTCTTTGAGTTTGTAGCCCAAGTTAGCTTCAACCAGTAAGTGGTTTAAGTGTCTTAGTCAGGGTTTCTATTCCTGCACAAACATCACGACCAAGAAGCAAGTTGGGGAGGAAAGGGTTTATTCAGCTTACACTTTCCACATTGCTGTTCATAACGAAAGGAAGTCAGGACTGGAACTCAAGCAGGTCAGGAAGCAGGAACTGATGCAGAAGCCATGGAGGGATGTTTCTTACTGGCTTGCTTCCCCTGTCTTGCTCAGCTTGTTTTCTTATAGAACCCAAGACTACCAGCCCAGGGATGGTACCACCCACAAAGGGCCCTGCTTACTTCATCACTAATGCCTTACAGCTGGATCTCAAGAGACATTTCCTCAAGGGAGGCTCCTTTGTGATAACTTCAGTTTGTGCCAAGTTGACACAAAACCAGCCAGTACATTAAGGATGACCTTGAACAACAACTCCTTCTCCTCCTCTTTCTCCTCCTCTTTCTCCTCTTTCTCCTCTTTCTCCTCTTTCTCCTCTTTCTCCTCTTTCTCCTCTTTCTCCTCTTTCTCCTCTTTCTCCTCTTTCTCCTCCTCCTCCTCCTCCTCCTCCTCCTCCTCCTCCTCCTCCTCCTCCTCCTCCTCCTCCTCCTCCTCCTCCTCCTCCTCCTCCTCCTCCTCCTCCTCCTCCTCCTCCTCCTCCTCCTCCTCCTCCTCTTCCTTCTGGTTTTTCAATACAGGGTTTTTCTGTGTAGCCCTGCCTATCCTGGAACCCACTCTTTAGACCTGACTGGCCTCAATCTTACAGAGATCCACCTGCCTCTGTCTCCCAAGTACTGGGATTAGAGGTGTGCACCACCACCACCAACAAACGGCAACCTTGAACTTCTAATCCTCCTGCCTCTACCTCCAGAGTGCTGGGATTACAGTTGTGCACTGCAATACCCCATTTTATTTGTTGGTGAGGGTTGAACCCAGGGTTTCATATATGCTAAGTAAGCACTGTGCTGTCTGAGTTACATCTCCAGATTAATATTACTGATGTCTTACCCCTTTCTGATTTACTTTCTAGTTTATCTGCAAGACTCTCCCGGGCACGAGAAAGGTGTTTATCATTCTGTGCCTTGTTCTCTTGCTGAACAGGTGGTGGTGTCTGTGTGTATGCAGTAAGATTCTGCCATCAGGCCTCAGCATTTGCTCAAAATACATGGAGCTGCTACTTTGTAATGTACTCTACATAAGGCACAGGCTTTCAAAGCTGATGTCCGCAGACCATAAGGCACAGGCTTTCAAAGCTGATGTCTGCAGACCATCCAGTGCGGAACACAAGCGGAATCTGCACATCTTCTCAGGGACAACTAAATTCATGGTAGTCTAAACCAACCAGGGTACCCCTTCTCTCTTAAGATAGCTCAGGCTGCCGGGCAGTGGTGACACACGCCTTTAATCCCAGCACTCGGGAGGCAGAGGCAGGAGGATTTCTGAGTTCGAGGCCAGCCTGGTCTACAAAGTGAGTTCCAGGTCAGCCAGGCATATAAAGAGAAACCCTGTCTCGAAAAACAAACAACAAACAAACAAACAACCCCCCCAACCAACCAAATAAACAAACAAACAAAAAAGACAGCTCAGGCTCAGGGGGGGCTCGTCCCTAGGGGAAGTTGGTTTTGTAGTGGAAGAGGCAAAGTCCCTACAGGGTCTAGAGGTCTGTAGAACCATGGCTGCTATTGGAGCTATGGAGAGCCTGCCCAGGAGGAAAACTGGTACAGTGAGTGAGTGAGCGTAGCCCAGCCAAGGGCAGGAGAGAAACCAGGCTCTGAAGACATCTTCAAACCACCAAAGAGCCAAGCCAGGAGCCAAGCTCCCCTCGCCCTACCCCCACCACACTCCCAATTTCCAGCCTCCCCTCGAGTCTTTTCTCTTTTTTTCCTCTTTCCTTTCTCATAGTTATTTTCTTTATCAGACTTAGACACCATCATGCCCAGCCTAGACATCTTTTTCTGTAGATTTTAAAAATAAATAAAGTGCCGGTTTAAAGTTCATTATAAGCCCCATCTCCAGCACAGTTTCCTGCTCTTGTCCCCCCCCCCCAAATGAGCATTTCAACTGTAGGGATTTGAACCCAGAGCCCATAGCTGGAACTTCTTTGTACTCTGCCTTACTGGGGTTTTAAGAAAACTTCTCTGTCTTCTTGTGCTGTGTCACAAGCTGGAGGGTGTGGGCGGTTCTGGTTCCCTCAGCCCTAAGGTTGGAAACACAGCTAGTCACACAAGAATAACAGATGTTCTTTGAAACAGTTGTTGCCAGGCAAATAGCAGCCTGGACCGGCTGGATGGGATACCTTTTGCTAATTAATGTATGCTCTGTTTCAGATGTTACATCAGCTCGGCCAACCATGGGGACCTTGGTGATCCCTGAAGGAGACCCTCTCACGGTGGGGCTTCCTCCCGGACCCTGAATTAGTCACAAATCACATCCAAAGACCGGTTTTCACAGAGAGCTCTTTTATTAAGCGGGGAAGAAACGTTAAAGTGGCTGTTTTCTGACTCTGACAGAAAAACATCAGCAAATGACCTCGCAGGTGTAATTTATAAGAATCAGGAAAAGAGGAGGTCTGTGTTAGAATGGGCTGGGTGCCTTGGTATGTTTTGATTGGGCATATTGGGTGAACCAAAGAGGGCCTTTGATTGCTGGACTTCAATACTTTGATAGGAGACCTTGGCAGTCAGCTTAAGGAGGAGAAACTGGCCAAATAAGGGAAGAGACTTTGAGGGCTAGCATTAGGAATGTAATCTAATGGGTGTTTTGTTGTTTTTTTTTAACAAGGCAGAGAGAATGAGGAAGAAGGGGAAGGCCTGCCAGAGCCATGCTTGCCAGGTCTAGGCTGGCTAGAGTCCCTTCAATGCCAATAGCTGCAGGGATGAAGGAAGGCTAGATCAGTTTGAGCCAAAAAGGACACCTAGCAAAGCCACCCCTCGAATCCGAGTCCTCCTTCCTTGTTCATATGAGAAGCTGATCTTCCAAGAATTCTGGCTCCTGAATATGCCACTAATGAACACACTTTCCTTAGCTGTAGCAGCTAGGGAAAGTTCTGAGGTTTGTAATTAGGCCGGTGGTTCTGGGAGAGAGAGAGAGGTCATGGAATTTATAAATGTTGCTACAATGTGTTTCCCCAGAGGTGGAGCCTGAGTCAGGAGCTCTTGTGAAAGTTGTTTATTGAGAGGGCTCTTTGGAGAAAGTTTCCAGAGAAAGAAACCAGGCCGGGGATGAGACAAAGTACTGGAACATCTTATAACCCTGGTCTCAGGAGAAATGTGGGGTGTGATGCCACCCAGACAGTCCAGCCCAATGATGTCCTTAGCACTGGGGTAAAGGGCTATTAGCCAAGAGAGGCTTCCAAAGGACAGCCCCAGAGCCTGAACTGTATGCAGCAAGAGATCCCAGAGAAAGCACAATGGACAACAAACAGCGGCCAAGCTCCAGCACCCACCCAGCGCAACAAGACTGCAACTTCCCCCACCCTTAAATCCTGTTGTTGTTAGAGCCCATAATGGGCTGGGTTCTAGGAGACACCTGGACCAAGCAAGGTACCACCATGGTACCACTGAATCTAAGATGGGGCAGGGCTGAACCTAGAGGCCTCATAGCTTAGTTGGGGAGAACACAGAGTCAGAGGGCTGAGCTCTGACCTTGGTCCAGAAAGACCAGAGTTTGAAGGGAGAGGATTGTCACAGTTAGAAAGATCAAAAAGGTCCTTTACAGCAGAGAGGCACCAAGAGGGGGTCCTCAAGGCCAGGCCCTTTTGCAAGGAGACCTTCCAAAGCCAGCTGGTCCAGGAGACTAGACACCAGAGCGGGAGGCAGCAAGCTGCACGACTTCAATGTCCCAGAACAGGGTAGAATCCAGGGGACAGACAGAGTGGCCTCCCCTAGCATGTGGGAGTCTTGCCTTTGCAACGGGGCTGCCAGTAGTAGCGCAGGCGCTTGTTGTAGCTGTCCAGGTTTTGCTTTAAGCACAAGGCCACCTCCTTGTCGCAAGCACACAGTTGCCTTTCGCACCAGCTCCCGTTGTCAGCTGTGGGTGAAAGAAACAGGAACGGCTCAGCATCTGTCCCTTCCCAAGACGGCCCGTGGGGTGCAGAAGGGGTCCTGAAACCAACGTGGTGCTTGGTCATCTTAGGAGATAGCCTTTTTGATTGGATGGTGCACACACATCCTCTCCCTCTCTGCATTCTTACTCTGTTACCTATTCTCACATTCACTCTCTGAACAACCATTGAGCACCGTTCCGGGGCTCATCCTGGAGGGAGAAAGCTGAGCCAGGTGGGCAGATGGGAAGGCAGGTGGCAGAGGGCCGCAGAGTGAATGAACATGGCCAAGCAGAAATGTGGGGGATCTAGCCCTGTAGGAGGATTAGACATGTCAAGGAGCCATCCCCAGCTCAGACCACTGCTCCTAGTGAAAGCTGGGGTAGCGAGCGTCTCCACAAGGAGAGCATCTGTGTTAGCTTCCGCAATTCCATTAACCTTAAGGTGAGGTGTTACGGGGCCTGATCGTGGTAAAAGGAAACAAGACTATGTTAGGGGTGCCTATGAGTTCTCCCATGAGAATGGGTGTGGCCAGCACCTCCTGAAGTTCTTCCTGTTGGCTTGGTCGGACAGATTACGGAGGAGGGCATGGCATTTCAGTGAGGTTAAACAGTGTTGAGCGCATGGCTGTTCAGTGACGGACCTGCTTTCTGGATACCAAAAGCCTGCAGGTGTCCCCTTGGTCCTCTCCATACCTTCACCTCCGCTGTTCCTCACTGCCCACCCCACCGAGAGAGGAACAGCATCAGGTGTCAAGTGCATTATGTAGTACCACACTGGGTCTATGGAGGCAGGGGAAGCCAGGACTTTCCAGGTCCAGCCTCTGGTCCACAGCCCTGGGTACTCACCACACTGGATAACTCCCTGGGAGGTGCTGTATTTGTAGTTGTCTGTCAGGATCTTGCATCCATCGATCTTCAGGTGGGCATAGCAACAATCATGCTTCCGACAGCACCTACAGAGAGTGGCAGGCAGGAAGCACAGCTGTAGGAGCCACTAGTCAACAGGGTTCTCTGTCTCCCCATCCCCACCCTGCACTCCCCATATGCCCACCAGGGGTGATCAAAGACATTGGGGTTCCCTTGAGGTCATGAGAGCTGCTGTTGGTCGAAGGTTCCCATGGTTGTTCCAGCCACATACTCTCTTTTAATCCCTGTGACTACCCCATGGTGGGCTGCTGGGATCATCCCCTTTCCACAGAGGAGGAAACAAAATTCTGGGGGTTGAGACACTTGGCCAAGGTCGTGTGACTTCTCTGGCTGACTCTCAAAATAGTTGTGAAAACCCAGATGAGAACAGGCAAAGAGTTTGGGCTTCGGAATACACGTGTAATGGTATCAGGGGGTATGTTAGAGCTGTTAGAGCTCGGTATTCTGCAGAACCTTCTAGAAGGCCAGTTCCAAGAGGCTCGGGACCAGATTAGCACTTAGCCGAGATCCTAGCGTGTAGTACGTGCTCAGCAAAATGCATTCGCTAACTGAATCAGTGAATATAGAAGGAAGGAAAGTCCCAAGCAGGCCAGGGAGGGGAGTTTACCAGTCTGTGGCATCTTTGGGTTGCCCTTTGCCACCAAGTCCACAGTGACAGCCGTAGGGCCAGTAGTTGAAGATGGCTTTCTTCCCCGTCATGTGTTTGACCATCTTGTTCAGGTTCAGAAGCCCTCCCTGGGTTGCAGTTATACCTGCCAAGCAGCCAAGCAGTGAGGAAAGGGGTGAAGTGGGGTCCCAGGGGCCCACGTGGGGGGAGGGGAGGGCAGATCAGCTGTGCTGGCCCAAACAAGGGACATTATCAAATAGCGTCGATTGCTCCTGCCATTTAAAAGGTGTCGGCTTAGGTCGTGTAGCTTAGTGAAAGAGTGCATACAAGCTTAACACGTGCCAGTCCAGAGTTCTGTGTCCAGAATAAGAAGGTTAAATTAAAGAACATAGTGACAGGGACTGAGTCCTTAGTTCAGGTCTTTCATGTATTGATTTCCTGATTCCAGCCCTGTTACAAGATTTATCTTCTTTTTTTCTTTTTTTAATTGGGGTGGGCACATGCATATGCATGGGCAAGCATGTGCTTGTGAGTGCAATGCCTTCAGAGACGAGGTCTGTCATTAGCCTGAAGCTCACCAACTAAGCTAGACTGGCTAACCTGTGAGCCGAGGCTTCCTCCCGAGCAAGCCACCACGCCTGCCACTTCCCCCTCAAGTTCAGAGGGTCAAACACAGGCTCTTAGGTTTTCGAGGCAAGAACTTTACCAACTGGACTGTTCCTCAAGCCCAGGGATTCCAGCTGTAACCCCCTCTTTACAAAGGAGCAAATTTAGCCCCCCCCCCCGAGGTCCTAGAAGGAAAAAAATCGAGCCAGAACCGAAAGGGATGCCGTCTGCTTTCTCTCTGTCTCTGAGCATTGATTTCCCACTAGGAACGGGAAGAGGCGGCCTGACTCACCCTCCCTCCCACAGCCCTCCCTCCTGCCCTTCATCTCTAGGGAAATCTGAGCTTCACAGCTGCCTGGTAGGTCTCCAGGGAGGTGGAGTGATTTAGAAATCGATGCCGTTCATTTCAAGCCTGGTAGCTGCCGGCTAGAATTGATCTTATGGGAAATCTGCTTTATTGGGAGAGAGGAACACATTATGTTAAATTAGGAGACATAAAACACATGGAGTCAATGGGTTCAGGGGAAAGTTGGGAGAAACAGACAAGATGAAGACACAGGGAGTGCAGGTCGGGTGTGGCCATGAGGCTTAGGGGAGATGGGGCTAAGCAGTCCATTCCTGGCCTGGTAGCACAGTGGATTCTTTCAGGACCACGTAGTAAATATTAAGGAGAGGAGAGGTCCACCTTAGAGGAGTGTCTGGTGTGAGAGATGGGCCCCGGAAGGCATTGGTGCAGCGCATAAACGGGACTATAATCAGGCGGCCCTGGGCTGCAATTAGAAGTGGCTGGCTGTTTGTGGTGGAGGTGTTCCCCCCTGTGTGAGAACCTTTGTGAGTGCTCCTGTTCGGCACAGCACTCCTGGATGAGAGATGGTTAAAGGGAGGCCTTGCTAATCCTTGACTGTGTTAAGTGACCCCAGATCCCTGAGAAACATCTAGAATTCCCATCTGGAATTAGAGGAAAGTCTCAGCTTCCACAATGAAGAACCCCAAAGGAATTAACTGCAAAGTCAGAATCCACCCTGGGCACGGACTGGAGATCTGAATTCAGAATCGGGCCTTTCTTGGCCTCTCCGTCTCTTGTCTCTCCAGGCCCCTCCATCCCAGACAAAATGTATCCCTCGGTAATGCAGGTTAGCCTTGAACTCGTGGTTCTCCTCCTATCTCAGTCTTCAGAATGCTGGGATTACGGGTGTGAGCTAGTACACCAGGCTGGCCCTCTATTTCTTTGCTTCAAAGCTAAGCCTTTTCCGTTTCAACTCACAAAGAGGCACTCAATCCCCTCCCCGAAGAGGGCAGCCTTTTCTTGCTCATCATTTGGTAGTGAGGCAAACGGAGCGAACCCAAGGGGTGGGTACCAGAGTTTGTCAGAGACTCCTGTCTCAACAGCTCTTCCCATCCTTAGACCCCCCTATCCTTCCATGCCCAGGGGTGAGGAATAGTGACCAGAAAAGATACAGTTGCCATTTTGATGCTCAGCTCTCAAGTAACACCTGGTGACTATTTTCTCACTAGGGGTTGTGCAGTGGTCCAGAGGATGCTGTGGTCCGATGAGCAGGTGAGGACATGAAGAGATTGCATGGATTGGCTTAGGATGTGCTGCAGGGGTGGGGGGGGGTGGGGGGTGGAGGAATGTAGATCCATCAAGAAGAGTGCCTCTGTGTTACATTGTCTCTGTGGTGAAGGATGGATTTCTGTAGCTCCAGTGCATGTTTGCTAAGTGGCTTCACTGTAACACTGGAAAGTGACTCTCTCAAAGGTGTGGGGGCCCTGGCTGTCCTGGAACTCACTGTGCAGACTAGGCTGGCATTAAACTCGGAGATCCATCTGCCTCTGCCTCTGCCTCCTGAGTACTGGGATTAAAGGCATACATCACCACTGCCCGGCTATAAAATCAATTTTAAAAACATGAAAGATCTTTATAAAATCGTGTGTTTTGAGATGGACTAAGAAAACGAAAGCCAAATTGCAAGCAGTCACGTTTTTTACACCTGATTATCTAGAGAGTGAGTAGAAACTGTCCCCAGACCCCCTCCCTGCCAATGGGAGAGAGATCCTCTTCCCAGAATGCTGCAGTCTACCCCAGCTCTCTGACTAAAGCCAGAAGCCAGTGTCCTAGGTGCCTGGCAACCACTGATGGCTCCTGGCTGGTGGTGGAAGTGTTGGGGACTGGAGTTCCAGTGTCCCCAGAATCAGAGCAGCCCAGCCTAGGGTGGAAAACTCAGGATCTACCTCCAGTCCCTTCCTCCTTAGCCCCACACCTGTCCTCACTCACCGGCCAGCAGCAGCCCACACAGCAGGGCGAGTCTCATGGTTCCAGCCCAGAGCAAGGAAGGCAGCCCCTTATGTTAGTCCCCCACGCATCCTACCCAACCCACGTGCCTCCTGCTTCCTCTTTTCTAGAAGTCTTGGCATATGGGTTTTTTATTTTGTTTTGTTTTTGAAGTATTGGCCCCGCCCCCAGCTTTTTATTTTTTTATTTTTATTTTTTTTTTTTTAGAATCATATATCTAGAATGGGAGATTTGGCAAGCATCTTCAAGGTCTGGGGGATGAAAGCCAAAGCTTCCAACAAGCTAGGCAAGCGCTCTATCACTGAGCCACAACACAGCTCCATAGCAGAAAACCTGAAAAACATGGAACCTGAAATTAAGGATCATGTGTGAAGACAGGAAACATGATTAGCATCTTGGTTTATGTCCTTGTGGTGCTATATCTATCTATCTATCTATCTATCTATCTATCTATCTATCTATCTTTCATCTACTTATCATCTATCTTCAATAATCTATTATATATCTAATATCATAAATATCTATTACCAATAGTCTATCATCAATCATTTACCATCTATATAATTGTTATCTGTCTGTCTGTTCATGTTTGTCTATCTATTTATTGCCAACCAATCTAGCATTTATTATCTTTCTATCTTCTATCATTCTAACGTCTATCAATCTATCTACTTACCTACTATCTATCAGTCTATTGCCTGCTTCTGTATAGCTTTTATCTTTCTGCCTCCGTGGTTTCACCCTACCAAACCATTATTGTTGGTGTCATTATTGTTGGTCTTCCTCTCTCTCCCTTGCTCCCTCTCTCCCTCGCTCCGTTTCTCCCTTGCTCCTTCTCACTCTTCTTCCTCCCTTCCTTTGTTTCAGAGTCTCACTCTGTGGTCTAGTCTGGTTTCAAAGTTGGGCCATCTCCCCCACCCCCACCCCCTGCCTCACCAGCACTAGGACTACCGAGTGATCGAGTGATCGAGCAATCACTCTACCTGCTGCCCTTTGTCAACAAACCAGCACTCATCTGTGAGAAAGCCACGAAGGTGCAAAGTACAGCCAGGCACGGTGGCTCACTTTGCTCACACCAGCACTCAAGAGGCCGAGGCAGGAAGCTCAAAGCCAGTCTGTGCTGTGCTGTGCTGGGCTATTTAGACTTTTCTCAAAGGCAGAACAAAAATAAAAATGCTCCCCACCCAATAATAATTTTTAACAAACGATAAGAATACTGAGCGGCAGATACACTAGAGCCTTTTGCCATACTCTTACTCGTAGAAAGCACTTAGTGGAGGGGCCATGGGCACTCGGTAAATTATAATAAACTTGGTGGTGTGGGGTTGAGCACTCCCATAAAGCCATCACCCGTGAGGAGGCCGCAAACATGCCCATGGCCACAGCGTTTCCTGTAACTGGCTGCCTCTTGGCGGGTCCCCACGTGCTCAATACCAGGCCTCTGCTCCAGCCCACGAGCCTCTTCAGCCGAGAGCAGCCTTCCAGATCTGGGTTCTTGATAGTGGCCACCTCCCCATCTGAGCCATCTTGGGCAGGAGGCACAGTAGCTGGACCCAGTAGTTCTCTGTTGATTCCAGAAGGCCACAGAGAGGCCTTCAAAGCTCTTGCTTCACCGTTGCTCCTGATACATTTAGCAGAGACAGGATTCACCTGGCAGAGAGACCTGGCTCATATTCTATCTCTTTCTTTTACCAGCTCTGGGGCCCTGGGAAAAGATTTGGCCACCATGAGGCTTCGTGTTCCCATTTGCAATCCAGAGCCAAGGGTTCCTCCCTGTTATGGTTGCTGGGCGATTCTGAGGTAAACTGACTGAAGCATACCACACTTAATCAATGAAGCCACCCGCAGGCTGGAGTGGGCGAGGCTCGGGAGATGGGGTTGATTCAAACGCAGGCACCCAGGTGAAAGATCCTGGTCTTCTCATCATCGTTACAGAAGGGTCAACCTGGAGCAGGCTGATTCACTCGGGCCCCTTCCATTACTCCTGCATGTGACAGATTGAGGATGGTACCCACAGAACAGGGGGTGTCGTATGTGCGTGTTAGAGTCTGGAAAGCATTTGAGTGTACCCCATCAGCTCATGTTTGGGCTTCTGTGTGGATGTATTGAGAAACGGAGTGGGCCTTTAAGAGGCAGGGCAGAGCATTGTGGTGTACCCCTGTAACCTCAGTACCAGGCAGGCGGAAACAGGGACCATAATGTAAGCTCGAGGCCAGTGTCGTCTATATAAGAAGATCTAGGCTAGCATGAGCTACATAGCAAGACCTATTTCAAAAACAAACCAAAAAAAAAAAAGGTGAAGTCCCATGGGAAGTCATTATTATTAACCCCTCCCTGTGTCTGGTGGCTTATCTTGCCAAGTTGTCTCTTCCTCTCACGGGCACTCCTCCACACTCTGTGGCACCAATCCTTGAGGTGTGACCCACCCAAGAAGAATCCACATGGCCACCCAGTCTTGAACTTTATCCTCGCTGCTTAAGGTACCCAGAATAAAAGCCAACCCTTTCTTCTTTGTTGTCTAATCCACGGTTAATCTTTTTCAATGTCTGTCTTAGTTCAACAGAGTTTTCTCCATATACATTGATCTGGACTATTTTTATACCTTCTGGGAATCTCACTGTGTCTAAGCTTTCTTTTATCTTTGGAAGCAGACAAGGTTTAGTTATAAACTTCACTCCTACCATCTGGGTTGTTTCAGTAGCGTTTTCTGTTGCTCGATGGCTTCTATAGAGTAGATTTTTCAGAAAGTAAGTTGGTAGAACCAGAAGGTCCAAAGGTTGCGATGAAAATCTATGTGGTTTTAGCAACCCCTCCCACCGCATCGGCTGCAGCTGAAGTGCCCTTGGGTGTTTCCTGGCGTTGCCAGAAAACCGGGAAAGCTTGCTCTCCTGGTCACAGGTAGGGAGACTCTCTCTGAGACTGTTATAGACTACCTACAGCTCAGTACACTCTCCTGGCTGGTGGGAGGAAGGGAAGAGAAAGGAGCTTGGGTGTCAGAGAGAAGATTCCACTAGAACAGTTACCACTGGGGGCCGTGAGACAGTTTCATCACTAAAGGGCTTGTCATAAGAGCATGAGGATTTGAAGTTAATCCCCAGACACCTATGCAAAATGGCCAGACATGGTGATGTACAGCCCTGTAGTGCCAGCCCTGGGACACCTGTATTGCCAGCACTGGGGAGATGGCCATGGGAGGCTCCCTGTGCCAGCCAATAATGTGCAAAGCAGAGAGCTCCAGGTTCAGTGTGAGACGCTGTCTCAGGAAAATGTTGAGAAAGATTAAGGAAGGCACCTGATGCCAGCCTCTGGCTTTCACACACATGCATCGGGCATGTGCCCATACACATGAACATATACACACGCACATGCACATACAAAACAGAAAAGAAAAAAAAAAAAAGAATAGAAAGAGAAGTTACCATTGCCCAAGCCTCCCTTTTCACCAAGCACTGCATTGCTATATGCTTTACCTCTCACAACCACACCAGGAAATCATAATTCCCATTTCACAAGCAGGGAAAACTGAGCCTCAGAGATGTTAGGAACATGGCCCAGTCACCCAGAAAGTAGATGGCGGAGTTGGGGTTAGGCACAGTCTTCTAGGCCTCCCTGACTATATGTGAAGAGCATGGTTTGACATGTCTCACGGGAGCATGATGCAAGTAGGTATGTGTCACAGCTTGGAGGAGCTTCCTAGCCCTCCCAGCATGCATAGGGGCAGAGATAGGAAGAAGCAGCAGAGCCATGATACTGCCACCTCCATCCACTGCAGCAAAGTAAGGGGACCTTGTCCTGAGGTCCTCCCACGGGGTGAAGACATATCCTCCCAGCCAGGGTCAGAGTCTTTCCCTCCAGGAAACTCCCTACATAGCTCCATTTGCCAGACAGCCCCATTGACTAGATCCTTCCCCGAAAAAGGCTTCCGGTAGAGCATCAGAGGTGCCATGCAGAGACACAGCAGGCACAAACACCATATAGGACCCCGCGGTTGAGCTCCCTGGGGTGGGGCAGGGCTCAGATGGAGGAGGCTGAGTTTGCCTTTGGTGGGAGTGTGACAGTATCACCCATCCCCACCAAGCAGAACCTGAGGAACTGGGTCAACCCACAGGAGCCACTCTCAAGGCTGTTGTTGCAGTGTGTGGATGTCTGTCAGCCTAGCCTCACTCGGAGACACCAGGTCAGCAAACCATGATACACAGGGACCTGATGAGTCTCCCAGATATAAGGACAGGAAAGAGGTCAGCTCTCGGGGGACGGGGCGGGGGACTCCAGCTCTGTGATATTCTAGAACTGCCCAGGTAATGTACACTTGCATCGATTAGGATGACAATGGCCTACAGGTATGTGTAGCGACCTCTCAAGAGGTGGCCTGAGGTTCTTGGAGGTGCTGTGGCTGTTGTCTCTTTAGTGCCTGGTTATGTGGGTGTTCACACTGTCAAAATCCGCAAAGCAGGCATGTTAGTGCTCTTCCCTGTGCATGTGTCTCCTGAATAATATCTGGGGAGGGAGATGGCTCAGCCGGCATAGTTCTTATCCAGGCACAAGGCTGGGTTCCCAGTAACTGCTTAACAACCAGTGCGGTGGCTGAGTTTGTAATCTCAGAGCTGGGAAGGCCAAGACAGGTAGACCACTCGGGTTCACTGGACAGCCAGCCTAGTTAGCCTAATGGGTGAGCCTACACACACACATACACACACACATACCCCCCCCCACACACACCACACACACACACACACCAAACACACACACCACACACACACACACACACACACACACACACCACACACACCACAACACACACACACACATATACACACACGAGAGAGAGAGAGAGAGAGAGAGAGAGAGAGAGAGAGAGATAGAGAGAGAGAGAGAGAGAGAGAGTTAGTTCAGGGAACTTTCTAGATGGCCTGATGTCTTAGTTTATGAATTGTCACTGCTCCACCAGCAGACAGGTTCATAGCACAACCATCTTGACAATGTCACGTCTCAATTCTCTGAGCCTCAAATTTCCTGTGTGGAAAGTAGGGTCCAGGAGGTTCTGTAGGAAAGAAAGGTGGAGTGATCGACACATAATAGCTGGTACATTAGTGAGGTCACCTGGCGGCCCCTCCTTCCCAGGAATGAGGCTTGGGACTGACCCCTGGGGAGGGCTGTGACACCCAGGCTCAGAGAGCCTCCTTTCTAGATGAGAGCTGGTCACATGCAAGGGGATTTTCATGGGACTTCTCGCTTCATCCAGGGTCATCCACATGCTCGTGGGGGTTGGATTTGTGGGTAAAAATGCTAGCCACGCAAACCTGGTAACCTGAGTTTATTTCTCAGACCCCACCACCACCACCAAAAAAAAAAAAAAAGAGCCAGACTCAGCAGTACTCATCTGTAATCCCAGGACTCTTCTAGCGAATGGGGAATGGAGACAGGCGAGTCAGTCAACAGCTTGCCGGCCAGAGAACGTGGGACACTGGGCAACAGAAGAGAGATCCTGCCTCAGTATGGTGGAGGTGAGAACTGTCTCCCGAAAGCTGTTATTAGATCTGCCATTCTGAGGGTTTCATGCCATGGGCTGGAGACAGTGTTTGACGTGTCTGGTAAGCAGCAAGTCCGAGTTGTTAGTGGCTTGGACTGTGGGAAGGAAAAACACTTTCAAGAAAATTTCCAGGAGTCAAGCAAATGAATCCATTTGGCAGATAATTTCTTGAGCACCTACTGTGTGCAGGGGACAGAGAAGGAAGAACAGAGAAGTCCCAGTCTGATAAGGCCCCAGAGTGGACAGGCTGTCAATCTAGGGTCTGTGTTACATACAGACAGCTAGTGGCACCTTAAAGAAATAATGGTTAGGCTTGTCTTGTTTATTTATTTATTCTGAGGATACAGAGAGGTCACCTGGTGGAGAGAGGGTGCCAACTTAGCACAAGTAGGACAATAAAGCCAAGGCAATAGTTTAAAATCATTAGTCAAATCCCACAGTGGCCTATGACTTGAAGGCAAGGTTCCTGCAGAACCCTGCTATTAAGTCTATAGGAAATGACAGCCCTCTGGCATGCACAAACTTCCCCTTCCTCCAGGAAGCCCACCTGTGTTTTTATTGTGTTCTTGGGCTTCTGTCTGTACCAGAACCACTCATTTCTCAGAGGAAGGTTGGCCTGCTGGGTGTGTCCTTCTAGTAGAGAGATAAATAGGAAGTGAGCATGAATAGTCTGAGCCTGTGATCCCATCACCTGAGAGGCTGAGGCAGAAAGATCACAAGTCCCAGGCTAGCCCGCTGTACTTAGCAAGTCCCAGGTTAGCCTGCTCTACTTGGCAAGTCCCAGCCAGTAGCTAGACACTTCCTGTAAGGAACCAAGAGACACCCCAAAGGACACAGAAGAATGACTATATAAGGGCCCAGGAAGGAAGCAAGCGCTGAAGAGAGACCTCAAAAGAAAACAATCCCCACCTTCCTGTTAGCTCAGACATCCAGCTTGCTCAAGTGTGAAAAAAGAAATTCCCAGGCTTGGGGAGATGATCCACGCAGTAAAGTGTTTGCTGCACAAGTCCTAGAGAAAACCTGTGTTGGGATCCACAGAGCCCACATGATGGAACACGTGAAATCCTACCCTGGGTGAGGAGGGGGCAGGGGAGGGGGACAGAGAGGATCCCAGAGGCTGTTGGCCAGACAACTAGCCACTTGTTGGCTAGTGGTTAGCTCCAGGGTTCAGTAAGAGACCCTACCTCAAAAACTAAAGGGAGAGAAACCTCTGGCCTCTGTCTGTGCACACATGGATACATGTACATGTACACACATGCATATATGTGCTCTCTCTTCCTCTCTGTTTTCCTGTTCAGTCTGAAGGCATGTTGTAATGGTAGCTCTAGAAAACTCACGTAGACATTAGGGGGGCCCAAGAAAACAGTGTAAATGTAGGGGGTCCTCCTGGAGAAGTTTGGCTCTGGTAGATTGTCGTTTTTTTCATCTGACCACAAGGCACAACATGGTCCCTGCAGAGCGGCAGGCAGGTCTGAGGCAGCCTGGTCCTCAGGGAACTGCCTATGCTGGGCTGAGATGCATGCATAGCTGACTGCTGTGGAGTCCTTCCCCACCAACACAGTTGGTGCAAATGGCCAGAGCCGTGCCACACCCAATGGCATCCATTGTGTTGTTAACTAGGCTAAGAGAGCCCGGTACCCCTGCAGCAGGTTCTGCACATCTCCTAGGTCACCCGGCTCCGCCCAGCTTACCAGAGGCCCACCTACGACCAGCCCACCTGCGCAACCTGAGAGATGTCACGAGATTTCAGGGTTCCCGCCAAACTCCAGAACGCCTGCGCAGAAGACTGGGGGCGGGGCTCCCCTTCCTTTATCCCCAAACGCTTGTCCACCATTAAACAGTCGTGCTAAGCAGAAGCAACCATGTAGCCTCGGAGACCTTCTTTCTTCCCCCACTCCCTTAGTTTCATTTCAGCTTCGGGCCAGTCCTCCAGGAAATGAGAGGAAGAAGGAGAGGAGAAGAAAGTATATCAAACGGTTCTCAGCACCTCCCCCATGTGCTAATTGATACATCTTCTTGGCTGAAGTGCCTGTACAAATACTTAGTTCATTTCTAATGTTGTCCTCCTCCATCCCCTTCCTCCTCCTCTTCCCCTCCTTTTGTTTTTCCTTGCTGGAGATTGAATCCAGGCTTCAAGCATGTGAGAAAAATGCTCTACTCTCCAGCTCCACACCAAGCTCTTCCATCTCCATGAGAGGATCTTGGAAAGGACAAGAAGTTGAAGGCTCCTGAAGTCTAATGCGCTGGCAAGTCTACCCAACACTCTTTCTGTGCTCTCCACCTTGTGTCAAGGTTGTTGCGGATACCTGGCCATGAGGATGTTCTCTGGTGTGTGTGTGTGTGTGTGTGTGTGTGATCAACTCCCCTGGAACTGACATTACAGGTCATCAGGAGGCACCTGGTATGGATGTTGGGACCCAAACCCAGGGCCTCAGCAAGAACTGGGTTTCTTTCTTTCTTTTTTCCATTTATTTTGTGTGTATGCCTTCATGTATGTCTTTGTAGCATGTGTGTATAGTGCCCATGTAGCCAGCGGGGGGCAGGGGGGGGTTGGGTGCCCTGGGACTGGAGTCACAGCTTCCATGTGGGCGCTGGGACTTCTGCAAGAACAATCAGTGGGGCCGGGCGTGGTGGCGCACGCCTTTAATCCCAGCACTCGGGAGGCAGAGGCAGGCGGATTTCTGAGTTCAAGGCCAGCCTGGTCTACAAAGTGAGTGCCAGGACAGCCAGGGCTATACAGAGAAACCTTGTCTCGAAAAACCAAAAAAAAAAAAAAAAAAAAAAAAGAACAATCAGTGAGTGCTCTTAACCACTGGGCCATCTCTCCAGCCCATTTTTGTTTCGTTTAGTTTTGAGACAGGCTGGCCATGAGCTCTTTATCTTTGAGCTCCCAGCCCCCAAGGACTGACTTACAGATGTGCATCGCCATTGCCCAGCCCGTTTTCTTTTAGAAATTCCCTAAGCTCAAATCTTATACATAGGTCCACCCATCATTTAAAACAATTTTTCCTTAACATATATAAAATGCATATAACTCCCATGATAATCTTTTCAACTATGCAGCATCCTGGCCATCAGCATATTCCCTGAGTTGCTCAACTGTCCTCGCCATCCGCCCACAGATCTTTCCATCTTGCAAAACTGAAACTCTGCTCCCAGGGAGATCATCAAGACTTCCCACTCCCCTCCCAGCCCCTGGAAACATCTACTCTCCTCCTTGGCTTCTGTAAGTTTGAACCTCACTGAAGCTGGACTCTGTGGTGTTTGTCTCTGTGATTGACAGCTCGAGTATTTCATTATGAGATTAATGGCCTTATTGTTTGTTCATGTTGGGAGATGTGTTGGGACTTCCTTCCTTGAGGCCAAGCAAACTGATCCATTCTCAAAGGCAGTGTGTAGATGAGTACATATAATGTTCTTTCCAGTATATAACTTAGTATTATTTTTTTGAGATAAGCTCTCAGATGGCCCAGAGTGGCCTCCAACTCAAGATGCAGGAGAGGATGACCCTGAGCTTCTGATCCCCCTGTCTCCACCTCTCAAGTACTAAGATCGCAGCTGTGTACCTCCAGCCTTGCCTTATGGGAACTGAACTTGGAGCTTCCTGCATGTGCTCTACCACTGAGCTGCATTTCCACCCCTTCCTTAACTCAATTTCATTTTCATTTTCTAAGCAGGGGCTGTGTAGCCCAGGCTGGACTCAAACCCTCGATCCTCTTACCTCTACTTCCCAAGTGTTTGGGATGATAGATGCATGGCTACCGTGCCCAGCTTCGACTCTTTTACAAACACATTCCTGTAACTGTGACCACGATCTAGCCTTTGAGGCCTTCTGTGGAACTCTACTGATGATAGTCGCTTCCTGATTGGCTCCACCACATACTGCCTCCTCTTAGCTGGCTAACTAACCTATTTTCTATCAATGTTGCCTGTCTCAGATCTGAATGTGAATAGATCACATAACAGTGTATGGTGTCCAGTGAAGGAGAATAGCTTTCAGTGACCTCTTCCCCTTCCTGACATATGTAGCATTCACTGACACTGGATTCCTTTTTGTTTGTTTGTTTACTTGGTATGTTTGTGTATGTGCTCTTGTATGTATGTATGTATGTATGTACATTTGTGTGCATGTATGCAGGTGTTTAAGTATGTGTTCTTGTATGTATGTATATACATGTGTGTCTATACATGTATGTATTTATGCAAGTGTGTGTATGCAGATATGTGTGCATGTTTTCATCTGTGTATGTATGCAGGTGTGTATATATGTGTTCTTGTATGTATGTATACACATGTGTATATATGCATACACATGTGTATTTATGCAAGTGTATGTATTCAGGTATGTATGTATATGCAGGTGTGTGTATGTGTGTATGTGTATGCAGGTGTGTGGGTGTGTATGCAGGTATGTGTATGTATTTGCACATGTGTATATGCAGGGTTATGTGCATGTTTGCATGTGTTTATGTATGTGTGTGTGTGTGTGTGTGTGTATGTGTGTGTGTGTGTGTGTGTAGGCTAGAGGTCCACATTATGTCTCCTCCTTCTCTCCACTTACTTTTCAAGAGAAGTATCTCAGTGCACCCAGATCTTAGCTAGTCTCACTGCCCAGTGAGACCCACAGATCCTCCTGTCTTTACCTCTCAGGGCTGGAGTTATAGGCATGCCTCGCTGTGCCAAGTGGCAGAGTCTAACTCGGGTCTTCATGCTTGTGTGGAAATCATCTGCCAGCAGGGCCCTAGGATTGTAGCCTCTGTGCTGCTCTCGGTGATGGGCTAATATGTGCTCGAGTAGCCAGCCCACCTTTCACACATCCCCTGGCCCAGCAGTGGGACGCCTGCTTCATTCTTGGTTGTTTTACACAGCGTGACTCTGACCAGGGTACACATCCCACGGATACCCGCTTTTGTTTCTTTGGATGCAGATTCTGGGTTGTAACTTATGTTTCATATGGAAAACTCTACACCTAACGCTTTGAGGAAGGGCCAGACTATTTTCCAAAGCCACTCGAGGGTTCCCGTGTGTGGAATTCTCACCATCTCTTTTCATGAGAGTTGTCTTAGTAGGCGTGAGGTGTTTTCTCATGGCTGCCTTGACTCGTTTTTCTCTAGTGACTAATGATGTTAAACACCTTTCCATGGTCATCACTTTATCATATGTGGAGAAACTACTGTTCAAGGTCCTTGTCATTTTAAAATCGGGTTGGTTTCGCTTTACTGATGACTCATGGGGGTCCTTGTATGTTTGTGGGTGCAGTCTATGACACACATGATTTTCTGCCACCTTGTGGCTTATATTTTTACTTTTTTTGATAGTATGGTTTGAAGCACAGGATTTTAAATTCTAGTGAAAACTCAATTTTTTAAAAATTTATTTATTTTTAGATATTTTCTTAATTTACATTTCGAATGCTATCCCCAAAGTTCCCTATACCCTCCCCCCCGCCCTGCTCCCCTACCTACCCACTCCCACTTCTTGGTGCTGGCGTTCCCCTATATTGGGGCATATAAAGTTTGCAATACCAAGGGGCCTCTCTTCCCAATGATGGCCAACTAGGCCATCTTCTGCTACATATGCAGCTAGAGTCACGAGCTCTGGGGGTTCTGGTTAGTTAATATTGTTCTTCCTCTTTTAGGGTTGTAGACCCCTTCAGCTCTTGGGGTACTTTCTCTAGCTTCTCCACTGGGGGCCCTGTGTTCCATCATATAGATGACTGTGAGCATCTATATTTGTCAGACAGTTATATCAGGATCCCTTCAGCAAACTCTTGCTGTCCTATGCAATAGTGTCTGGGTTTGGTGATCGATTATGGGATGGATCCCCGGGTGGGGTAGTCTCTGGATAGTCCATCCTTTCGTCTTAACTCCAAACTTTGTCTCTGTAACTCATTTCATGGGTATTTTTTTTCCTATTCTAAGGAGGAATGAAATATCCACACGCTGGTCTTCCTTCTTCTTGATTTTCTTGTGTTTTGCAAATTGTATCTCGGGTATTCTAAGATTCTGTGCTAATATCCACTTATCAGTGAGTGTCTATCTAGTGACTTCTTTTGTGATTGGGTTACCTCACTAAAGATGATATCCTCCAGATACATCCATTTGCCCAAGAATTTCATAAATTTATTGTTTTTAATAGCAGAGTAGTACTCCATTGTGTAAATGTACCACATTTTCTGTATCCATTCCTCTGTTGAGGGACATCTGGGTTCTTTCCAGCTTCTGGCTATTATAAATAAGGCTGCTATGAGCATAGTGGAGCATGTGTTCTTATTACCAGTTGGAACATCTTCTGGGTATATGCCCAGGAGAAGTATTGCTGGATCCTCCAGTAATACTATGTCCAATTTTCTGAGGAACCGCCAGACTGACTTCCAGAGTGGTTGTACAAGCTTGCAATCCCACCAGCAATGGAAGAGTGTTCCTCTTTCTCCACATCCTCACCAGCATCTGCTGCAACCTGAATTTTTGATCTTAGCTATTTTGATTGATGTGAGGTGGAATCTCAAGGTTGTTTTGATTTGTATTTCCCTAATGATTAAGGATGCTGAACATTTTTTCAGATGCTTCTCAGCCATTCAGTATTCCTCAGTTGAGAATTCTTTGTTTAGCTCTGTACCCCATTTTTAATGGGGTTATTTGAATTTTTGGAGTCCAGCTTCTTGAGCTCTTTGTATATATTGGATATTAGTCCCCTATCAGATTTAGGATTGGTAAAAATCCTTTCCCAATCTGTTGGTGGCCTTTTTGTCTTATTGACAGTGTCTTTTGCCTTACAGAAGCTTTGTAATTTTATAAGGTCCCATTTGTCAATTCTTGATCTTACAACACAAGCCATTGCTGTTCTGTTTAGGAGTTTTCCCCCTGTGCCCATATCTTAGAAGCTTTTCCCCACTTTCTCCTCTATAAATTTCAGTGTCTCTGGTTTTATGTGGAGGTCTTTGATCCACTTAGACTTGAGTTTTGTACAAGGAGATAAGAATGGATCAATTCATTCTTCTACATGATGACTGCCAGTTGTGCCAGCATCATTTGTTGAAAATTCTGTCTTTTTTCCACTGGATGGTTTTAGTTCCCTTGTCAAAGATCAAGTGACTGTAGGTGTGTGGATTCATTTCTGGGTCTTCAATTCTATTCCATTGATCTACCTGTCTGTCGCTGTACCAGTACCATGAAGTTTTTTTTTTTTTTTTTTTTTTAAATCACAATTGCTCTGTAGTACAGCTTAATGTCAGGCATGGTGATTCCCCCAGAGGTTCTTTTATTGTTGAGAATAGTTTTTGCTATTCTAGGTTTTTTATTATTCCAGATGAATTTGCAAATTGCCCTTTCTAACTCGGTGAAGAATGGACTTGGAATTTTGATGGGGATTGCATTGAATCTGTAGATTGCTTTCAGCAGGATAGCCATTTTAACTATATTAATCCTGCCAATCCATGAGCATGGGAGATCTTTCCATCTTCTGAGATCTTCTTTAATTTCTTTCTTCAGAGACTTGAAGTTCTTGTCATACAGATCTTTAGTTAGAATCACACCAAGGTATTTTATATTATTTGTGACTATTGTGAAGAGTGTTGTTCCCCTAATTTCTTTCTCAGCCCATTTATCCTTTGTGTAGAGAAAGGCCATTGATTTGTTTGAGTTAATTTTATATCCAGCTACTGCACTGAAGCTGTTTATCAGTAGGAGTTCTCTGGTGGAATTTTGGGGTCACTTATATATACCATCATATCATCTGCAAACAGTGATATTTTGACTTCTTCCTTTCCAATTTGTATCCTCTTGATCTCCTTTTGTTGTCAAATTGCTCTGGCTAGGACTTCAAGTACAATATTGGATAGGTAGGGAGAAAGTGGGTAGACTTGTCTGGTACCTGATTTTAGTGGGATTGCTTAGAGTTTCTCTCTATTTACTTTGATGTTGGCTACTGGTTTGCTGTATGTTGCTTTCATTATGTTTAGGTAAGGGCCTTGAATTCCTGATCTTTCCATGACTTTTATCATGAATGGGTGTTGGATTTTGTCAAATGCTTTTTCAGCATTTAAGGAGATGATCATGTGGTTTTTGTCTTTGAGTTTGTTTATATAGTGGATTACGTTGATGGATTTCCAAATATTAAACCATCCCTGCATTCCTGGGATGAAGCCTACTTGGTCATGATGGGTGATCGTTTTGATGTGTTCTTGGATTCAGGTTTTCGAGGATTTTATTGAGTATTTTTGCATCGATACTCATAAGGGAAATTGGTCTAAAGTTCTCTTTCTTTGTTGGATCTTTGTGTGGTTTAGGTATCAGAGTAATTGTGGCTTTATAGAATGAATTGGGTAGAGTATCTTCTGTTTCTATTTTGTGGAATAGTTTGAGGAGAGTTGGAATTAGGTCTTCTTTGAAGGTCTGATATAACTCTGCACTAAATCCATCTGGTCCTGTGCTTTTTTTGGTTGGGAGACTATTGATGACTGCTTCTATTTCTTTAGGGGAAATGGGACTGTTTGGATTGTTAATCTGATCCTGGTTTAATTTTGGTACCTGGTATCTGTCTAGGAAGTTGTCCATTTCATCCAGGTTTTCTAGTTTTCTTGAATATAGCCTTTTGTAGTAGGATCAGATGATGTTTTGGATTTCCTCAGGATCTATTGTTATTTTTCATTTTAGATACTATCTTATCATTTGCAAATAGTGATATTTTGACTTCTTCCTTTCCAATTTGAATCGCCATGATCTCCTTTTGTTGTCGAATTGCTCTGGCTAGGACTTCAAGTACTATATTGAATAGGTAGGGAGAAAGTGGGCAGCCTTGTCTGGTCCCTGATTTTAGTGGGATTGTTCTGAGTTTCTCTCCATTTAGTTTGATGTTGGCTACTGGTTTGCTGTAGATTGTTTTTATTATGTTTAGGTATGGGCCTTGATTTCCTGATTTTTCCATGACTTTTATCATGAATGGGTGTTGGATTTTGTCAAATGCTTTCTCAGCATCTAAGGAGATGATCATGTGGTTTTTGTCTTTGAGTTTGTTTATATAGTGAATTACATTGATGGATTTCCCCATATATTAAACCATCCCTGCATCCTTGGGATGAAGCCTTCTTGGTCATGATGGATGATCGTTTTGATGTGTTCTTAGATTCAGTTTTCTAAGATTTTATTGAGTATTTTTGCATCGAAATTCATGAGAGAAATTGGTCTGAAGTTCTCTTTCTTTGTTGGATCTTTGTGTGGTTTAGGTATCAGAGTAATTGTGGCTTCATAGAATGAATTGGGTAGAGTATCTTCT
>LR751451.1:163349-170275 GCA_902729485.2 Mus minutoides | reverse complement strand
ATCATTGGGAAGAGAGGCCCCTTGGTCATGCAAACTTTATATGCCCCAGTACAGGGGAACGCCAGGGCCAACATGTGGGAGTGGGTGGGTAGGGGAGCAGGGCAGGGGATGGGGGAGGGTTTAGAGGACTTTTGGGATAACATTTGAAATGTAAATGAAGAAAATATCTAATAAAAATTGGAAGAAAAAAACCCAAAGCTTTTAATCCTAATCTGCAACACAAGAGCTTTCCTATAGAGAGTCGTGCCCATATGACTTTCCTCAACGTATCTGGAGTATGACCCTTGTACCCAAATTGTAGGATAGTGCTCACTTTATAAAATCTGCCTTTAAAAAATTACATAGTCACATGACATATTTATTTATTTACTCTTTAAAGATTTATTTACTCATTTTATGTATGTGAGCACACTGTAGCTGCATAGATGGCCACAAGCCCTCATGTGGTTGTGGGGAACTAAGTTTTTAGGATCTCTGCTCACTCTGGTCAACCCTGCTCCGTCAATCCCATTCAGTCTGGTCGGCCCTGTTTGTTCAGTCCCTGCTTGCTCCAGTCCAAAGACTTATTTATAAGTACATAAGTACACTGTAGCTGTCTTCAGATGCACCAGAAGAGGGCTTCAAATCTCATTACAGGTGGTTGTGAGCCACCATGTGGTTTCTGGGATTTGAACTCAGGACTTTCAGAAGAGCAGTCAGTGCTCTTATCCCACTGAGACATCTCACCAGTCCACATGACATATTTATATATATTTAATGGATATTATTCCCTTATTAAAAAAAAGTCTTATATTAACTAAAACTGTATTTGACCCTATTAGCATTTCATGGTTTTTTTTCATTTTCTTATGATATATAAATGAATATGCTATGTTGTGAGAGAGTGGGGTAGTCAGCCAGGTTCCCACCGCTATCCACATCAACTTGATATCAAGAAGCTTCTAGTTGTCAGGTGACTGGATAATCATGCAAGATGCATTTCTTCTGTTATATTATTGTTACAAATTCTGAATATTCTTATTTCCAATTAATAAACAAGAATTTAAATCATAGCTTCTTTAACATACACATTTAGATTCAATATTGAAAGTGTCCAAAGTATGCATTGCACGCCTTTAATCCCAGCACTCGGGAGGCAGAGGCAGGCGGATTTCTGAGTTCGAGGCCAGCCTGCTCTACAGAGTGAGTTCCAGGACAGCTGGGGCTATACAGAGAAACCCTGTCTCGAAAAACAAAAAAACAAAAAAAACCAGCAACAACAACAAAAATTTCCCTCATTATATTATCATCATAAAGTAGATTGGCCCTCTGTTCCATGTCTTTCTCTAACTAATAAATAATTTCCTGTTTGCATAGCATTTTGCAATATAGGACCTTGATTTTAGAGGTTGGAAGTCTGAACCAAGGCCATCAGAAATGGTTACTATTCATTTTTTACTTTGCATTAAGTCCATTTTTCTACATTATACTTGTATTATTTAACTAACTTGAGTCTCAAGTTTTTTGAAGTATATTTGTAATTTGTCATAATTATATTATATTATATGTATATGAGGGTGGGCTCATGTGTCACAGTGAAGATGCATGTGTGTCTGTGCTTCTGTGTGTGAATGTGCATGTGGAGATCAGAGGACAACTTTGGGGAGTCAGTTTTCTTCTATTATGGCTTGCAGGAATCAAACCCCAGTCATGAAGCTTGCATCACAAAGGCCTTCTATCTGCTGGTCCATTTTGCCAGATCATTTAAGTCTGACAATAAAATCCATTTGTATGGCCATTAGTTCTTTAATATTTCTATAAGTTAAAAATATCCTTTAAAACACAGTTAGCACTGATAACTCTATACTCTCTTCATTCTCATTTGTTCAATTATTTAATAAAAGGTCAAGTGCTAGCATGTAACAGGAACTAAGCCAGGCCCTGGGGATTATAGACAGAGCCCAAGCAGAACTGAACTTCTTTATGAACTCTGTACTTGACTGTTCTTTTCTGGACACTATATCTTAGTACTGATGATGGAACAGGACCTAACCTGGAATTACATTTTAGAAACATTGTCTGCGCTCAGTCTTTTACAATCTTAGACAATCTCACCTTCGTCCAGAACATATTTTCTTTCAAATCTTGCTTAGTTTAGGCTAAGTATAAAACAATTATCACTGTCCTTAGTCTTATCTGTTGTAAATTTTATACAGCATGATTTTTCCCCCAGGTCACCATCTAATCCTTTACCATGTCTCTGTGCCTCAAGATTTCCCAAAACACACTCCAGTCCTTTAATGCTATTCTAAATTGATGCCCTGTTTTAAGGAGGCATGTAGGCTGATGTCATTCCAATTTGACTGAGGTGAGAAAAGGTAGTTTCTGGAGTCTTTAGGATTCCAAATTCTTGATAACCCTTTTATCACCTATATTGTTTGTTTCTGACTCAAAACCATAAGAACTAAAATTAATAGCCTTAAGATTGTTAAAGCAGAATTTGGACCAAACTAAAATATTATAATCAACTCCATGGTAGTATTATTCACCTTCTAATTTAATGCTTATTTTCTGGGGCTGCATTATGCTACAAATATCATGATAGGCTATATATATATATATATATATATATATATATATATATATATCCTCTCTGCTTGTTATAACTAAGTAGTTCTTTTATTAATTAGTATCATACAACTATCAAACCTAAAAATCAGATTATATCTCTTAATAAGTTATTATGTTTATCTCACTATAATATATCCTAAGTCATAGCCTCTAATTCTTAAGGCAATGAAAACCATGGTTAAATTATGGTCACCACTCAAAGATTCATAAATATTACTATGCATTGATTTTACTGAATCATGTAGCACATCACATGGTTTATTAAAAACATATTATAAATTGTTGGGTCATTTTAATATTTTAAACTACTGAACATTGATCATTTGGCAGCAGCATTTAGGACATTAAACATAAAAACATTTTAATATTTAATATTATTTTTTAATTTTGAATGTATTTCTTCTAGGTTTAATACTCATTGTGGTAGGACATATTTCTAAATCTATTTTAATTTATAGTCTCTAGACAAAGTCCAATTCAATAAACATGCCTATGGTGAAAGGTGCACCCAAATTAAATTCTGATTAAAACTTATGTACTGTCTTCTCTAGTTTGAACAACGATCCAATTTGTGATGTCTTAAGATGATTGAAAGCCTCTGTATTTACAGAGAATGTTTTCTAATTTGTAACATCAACATTCCCTACTAAAACCCATGAAATGATATTCCTTTTTTTTTTCTACAATGAAAACTCACTGATTCCTCACAATTTTGCAAAATGTGTTTACATACTTGAGGACATTCCAAATTCTCTCTGCTCCTTTTAAGTCATAAAATCGATTAAGCATCCCATTTGTTAGAATGGGGACACAGCTTTTCTATTACTTTGCCAGTGACAACAGTTATGGAATTTTAAAACTAACTGCATCCCTGACCACGGGTGTGTTTAGAGACCCAGAAAGAGTCCCTTGAACTCTTATTTATAGAAGTTGTTCAATTCTTACAGGAAGGATATTCTACTGGCAGTAAATAAAAAAAGTATCTAATATAACCTTGATAGAAATAACAAAGTTGTTTTGTAATAAAGTTAATACCTTTAAGACTTTTCAAAAATTAAGAAAGAAGGGAAAGTTTTTTCCTTGACAGCTAAAAACTCAAACTAGATTTTAAAAAGGAAACTGTAAAACCAATTGAAAAGAGTCAGTCTAGGGAGTAGCTGTGAACAGTAATATGGTTCTAGTGTGCTGGACTCACTGCACTTGCGAATGAGCAAAGAAACTGAATGCAAAACGATGAGATTGGGCATAGATGCAGAGCAGACGCCCCTCTCGCCTGTCACCTCATCCCAAGTTACTAATGCGGTTTGGTTCTCAAAGCCTGGCATTTATTCTGAGAGCCAATGTCTAGACAGGAAACCTAGACAGCCCTGGACCTCCTGATGGATGAGCTCAGGTAACTGCTGTGCTGGGAAAGCCTCTTCCCTTGCTTCATTACAACTGATTCATCTATTCCATTTTTTTCCTCTGCTGTATCCTAACACCTTCCTCTTTGTTACAAGTTACTAATTGTCACTGTTTTTGCTTTATAAAAGTGTTTGTTTTGAGCACTTTTCCTGCTATAGCATAAGCATAATCAAACAAATAGAATATGTTAACAAAGTAACCCAACCATCTCTACTGAGAAGTTTTTCTAAAGGACCACAATAAGTATCATTTATCTGCAGCCAGTGTCGTTGAACCCAGTTTATCTCCTGACCATCACACCTATTTATCTTCCTAACTCCTATTTTCACTGCATTTGTGGCTTCAAATAGCATTACGAGTTCATTTGAATCAAATTAAGTGAAATGCACCTATGAAGTGTTTTTTCATATTTGTAGTTTTATGTGTAACATATCTTAAAAACATAGTTTGTATAATATAATGAAATATAAGGATTTATATTTTTTATATTTTTATATCATTTTGCATAACTAAAGTCTAAGTGTTTTCTTAAAATTTATTTTCCTAATTTCATGTAAGGCTTCATATCTTAAGGAAAGATTTGATGTAACTCTATAATTATTTATTTTTTAGGTTCCAGAAATGTATTTTTTGTGGCATTGATAAAACTGGAACATCAACCTCATAGCTATGTTTTTACTGCAGGTTATGATATATCTATTTCTTTTATTATATGTTTTAAAGGGTCACATAATAGCGTCCTGTGATGCCCGTGGAGTGACAAAGCTGTGGGACTTCCGGAAGCTCATTCCAATCGTGTCCATTGATTTGGGTCCAAGTTCTGGAAATGAGGTGAACTTTGACCCATCAGGTAGGATCTATTTTGTTTCACTATTCGCACCAGATGAACATTTTTTAAATTTAAAATGCCATTTTTTTCCTCAAAGTTTTTGGTAAAACTTTGTATGCAATTTGTAATTTTCTGTTTTGAATATATCAGCTGTGGTATTTCTAGTTTATCAAAATCATAAATCTTACTATTAAACAATTGTATTGATATCATAAAGGAATAATTAACATAAGGAAATAAAGAGGGAAGATAATAATGTAGAGACATCACAAGCTTGCTGACAGCATCATGAGTGTTCTTATAGCCATGTCCCATAGCTTACCTAGGGTAAGCTACTTGGCTCCCTGTAATGTAAGTGATTCAGTGAAGAGTAACAAAAACTATATCAAGATAAACTTGAAGTATTTTAATGGAATTGGTTAATTATTAAAAAGTTAATAAATTGTTCTGAAATTCTCTAGAATTTATGCACATATTCATCTATTACTGTGGTTAAATGTTTTATGCTTTATGAAATTTATGTAGCATTTTCCTGAAATACATAAGAATTATCAAGCAGATAAAATATTTTACCCCTACTGATGATGAATAGAGTGGAATCTGATGTTAAGTAAATTGATTCCAATTGTCCACTTAGAAAATTAAAGTACTACTGCTTCTCCATCTTTAATGGTAGACTGTTAAACGAGGAATGGACATCTTTCCTTTGATAGTGATGCATATTTAAGATGTTCGAACTCCTGAGAATTCCTCAGTCTTTATTTGTAATCAATTAAAAATTTTAATACGGCTAAACTTCAGTTGTAAAGGAAGAAATAAACATATAAGAAAAATGCTTTATTAAAAAAAAAAACTTAGTTCGTATTAATTCCCTGGTACTGAATCATAAACATACCAAGAATAATTCTGGAGCCATAAGATAATTGCTGTGTGTTTCTTAAAACTGGTTTTATGTTATTACCATTAAGCATCATAAAATATAAATGGTAAGTTATCATCTTGAATTATACTTTGCATTTTCATTGCTTTTGAACCTATATATACCACTGGAAACAACGCATTTTCCGTTACTCAGTATGGTGGTACATGCATGCAATGCTAAGGAGATAGAGGTGGGAGGGTACTAAGTATAAATGAAAGTTTCAAAAAGTAAAGAAAAAAATTTAATAATATTCATGGCATTATGACATTTATGGTCTGCCAGAATTCAAAGAGAAGACACAAAGCAGAATCAAAGATTCTAACTATCAGTTGGAATTTTCATCCCATACTGTTATATATAAGATATTAATATTTTAATGTAAGGTTCTGACATGTAAATCTGCACTATCATCAGATCTCCATGGGTGTTTCTACATCTCTAAATCCATTTTGATTGCCTTAAGCAGTACTCATGTCTTTGAACGTTGAAGTTTGAATGGTAAAATGTGAGGCTGTAACATTCTAGTAACAGAAGTTAAGGTCCTTTTAAAAAGTATTGCACAATTAAAAATAGCTCTATATTTTATTGTAATTGTTAGATGTGATACTGCTGACTTTTTATTGACCTTTGCTTTCCAGTTGGAAAGTTCTTTGTAAAGCCAGGCAAACATGATTTTAAATAAATATCAGCATCTATCTTTTGCTGCACAAACCAATATATTAAAGTCTAGCTATAGCAAATCTGTTTTTTTCCCCCATGGCTACCAAACTCCTGGTCATACACTAATGTTAAGAAAAGTATAGATATTTGATATTAGAATAATGAGAAACATAAAGACAGAAACTGAAAACCAGAGATCCTATTATCGGGCCACAGCAACACAATTTCAGTTCAATCTTCACATCCCTTTTACCATTTCTTCAAGGAACATATGATAATTAATTTTAATTCAATATGCACAAGAAATTGCTGTCACAAGGCTTTTCTCATTAAATAATGAGAAACCTGTGCTTCTCTACAGACAACTGCAATGACCCTTTTTTAAAAAATAAGTAAATAAAATATACCAAACATTGGGTAAATTAGTGGGAGTCCAAGATCAAATCAGAACATGAACAAAAATATTTTTAAAAAAGTATGGTACTAGGGATTTTGTTCTTC
>LR751451.1:48349-158349 GCA_902729485.2 Mus minutoides | reverse complement strand
AGGATAGGCAGATGATGTAAGAGTCAGAGGAAGCAGATGGGTGTTTTGAAACTGTCTTCTGGATGGAACATGGCACTGCACTGACTCACTGCCTCTGTGGTAACTGATACAAGATTAAAGCCATGTACATTTCATCATGTGTAGGGAGCGGTTCAGGAAGCCCCACCTCTTCTTGAGGGACTATGGGCAACTATTGGTTGCTGAGGAAGAGAATATTATATTATTTATATTAGTGATGTAAATTCCCTAAGCTACATCAGATAAGTCTCTTCTGCATTCAGGAAGCAATTTCTAAATCCAGTATGTCACATACACAAACAAAATGAAGAAGGGTTGCTGACACGGAGCCAAGTTTCAACAAGATATGGAACTGAATAAGAGGAAAATGGAGACCAAAAATGACCCAAATTTGTCCTCCAAATGACAATGGCAGCCATATTCCATGGAAACTGGCCCGTTAATCTCATGTATCTAGCTAGGGATTCTGGCAAAGGATTCATATATTCTAACAGGTTAATAATTTAAGTTAATGACTATGTCAAAGTCTCACAGACTGTAAAGTTAAAGACTGTGAATCATTTTGTTTAAATCAGAAGAGAAGTGACTAGTCGCTATTACCAATTGCAGCATTGCACAGCCACAGTCTGCTATTGCAGCTTCCCTTGCATGGATCACAAAAGGTCACACTTGGATTAGTTTCCTCAATCTTATGTAGTATTTTAAGCCAAGTGAAGTTGCAATTATATTTTAATTCTTCTGTGAGGAATTACACTGAAGCATATTTATAACAGGATATAAAAGGACAATCAAGGAATACTTGAGTTGCTTTGTTGAATAAATAAAATATCAATTCAGAAGTTTCTTCTAAGGCTTCTGGATGTAATTACATACAAACAATTGGAATAGAACATATGCTGTAAACTTGATGGATCCTACATTAGCATCATTAGATTTAATGAAGATTCTCTGTGGTGTTATGTAGAACTATTTTCAAATGCACACTTATAAACAAATGAAAAATATGCTGATATCAAATTATTTTTCCTCCAGCCTTAAGCAAAAAATTCGTAGAAGTTTTGTATCTATGGGTCAAGTGTGAGGAGTGGGTTGTATCTATCTGTATAGATATTATTTAGAAACAATAATGAGCTATGCTGGAATGCTTGCTGATATAAAAGAGACTATGTCTGTATGCCAGCAAAGGTAGCTTTGAAATATGGCAAATTAATAGAAATGCATGTATATAAAGCAATATATCCAATCAATACTTTGAATTTTTCCAAGGAATGCAGTTTGGAAACCTAAAAGGAATGAATTGTTTTAATCTAAGAATATACACTAGTTGTTAGATTCATTGGTAAGAGTTAAAATTCAGTGCACACATGCTATGTGGTCCAGAGCCAGTACCTGAAGAATTTGCCTTTTTTTTCTAATAGTCTGTTATACAAAATTGAATAGATAATCATCTTCAATCTGCCAAGATGATACTTTTTAATAGGATAATCCTTTATGGGAAGTTGCAGTTCAACAGATGTGCAAATCAAACCAGAACACACAGTACCTTCACTCTTCATGGAGATGGAGCAGTTGGCACTGATGATAACCTGCAGTTCTATTTATCTGAAATTGAATTTCAAACAATATTCAAATATGATTTACTCAATCTGATTGAGCTCAAAAGTGCCTCTCCTCACTTGTAATTTGAGAGTGTAAGTAAAAATTGCTCAAGATCGTCAGGCATCATCCTCTCTGTTTAATGCCAATAGAAAACAAGGGGAAAAGAAGAAAAATGGTGCATTTTTTTAAATAACAATAAATATTTTAAAAATAAATTTGATAAACATTCTTCATTTTTATACTCATATTTTGTTGCTATAATGTTGGAACATACATCAATTTAATAAGGAATTATTTATCATAACCTTGTATGCCTGTTGCAGGACTATAGTCTGAGCCATAGTGATGAAGGAACCATTGAGATTATGTTTGAAAGAAATTACATGTGCATGTGTTGTAAATTTTAACCTAAACTCTTCCATTTGTGCTATGCTGTATGTGTCACTCCCGTCCTGTTTGGAAGGAAGGGTGTCTTGTAATGCCTGTGGAGGAGGAGAAGACTATGACACCCAGAAGACTGGCTAGAAGCACCCATCTCTCATTAGAAGGCGATTTTCATAGATTTTCTTTATTGTGCTCATCACTCTTTTAGCATCCTTTTCCAGGTTTTGCATGATGCTCCATTGGTTCTATAGCCACAGGGTCTTAGGGACTACTTGTCTTCATCCAAATTTAACTGTAGCCATGGATACTACGTTTCTCCCATTTATACTCTTTTCCCCTCACACCTTCTGTTTAGTTAAAAAAGTTTAGCATACACACACACAAAATATCATCAAAATTTACAATTTCACTCATTCTGTTCACCATCTTCACACTTTTCATTCTTCATAGTTTTAAATATATATAGCTTCTGACATCTCTGTAACATTCATTGAAATTCCTGTTTTAATTATATGTTATATTTTTACACTTTCCACCCCTCTCTCCTAGGAAATCCTCCTTCATTCATCTTCCCATTCGCTTGCCTAGGACATTGCTGGCACACTATTTTCTAGGTTTTTTTCTAAACCTACTACCTCAAGGTGATGTATATTAAACCCTCTCATTGGACAGCTACAGTTTTTTGTAGCACACCCTCCTTCAGAGTATAGTGTGATGGAACTATGGATGGATGTCACCGATTTGTTGAACAGATAATTCATGGACTCACTACTCTCCAGTCTCATGTCACAAAGTAATGACCAAGTATCAGTACGAGAACTTAGATATGTGGCTTCTGCTAACAGTTACAGATGATTAACTTTCACCCTCCGCTTGACATGTTCCTTTTGTCCTGTCAAGACTTTAAGAATCTCCTTGAAGATACTCACATCATCACAACTCATATGAAGGACACATTTCTATCCTACTTAAAATTGTTTTGTTAGTGCATTTTGCTTTTGTTTTTGAAATTCTGATGCAGTGGGAAATAGTGATTATGAAACTCATCTCAGGAAGCACAGTCCTTTAATAAACCATTATATCTATCTCATAATAACATGATATAACTGTCTAATACTGATGATTTGATGCTTACTCATTCCACTAGCATGTCTTCTAACCCTTAGGTTTTGTGGACTTTGATATTACCCAAAATAGCCATTAACTTCATTGACATGTGATACCTAGTTTGTTTTAAGATAGTTAAACTAGGCTATGTTTTTAGAATTATTTTTTTTATTCTCCATGCTTGTTAGGCCCAAACATGTCTGTAATTGTTTTCTCTGCCTACCACAGTGTATACCCAAGTAAATATTGCTTCTCATAGGAAAGACTGGCTTGGCTTTGGGGGTTTGGATTTTCATGTTACAAATATCTCATTGATAGTAGTACTTATTGTGATCATAAAAAGATACAGAGCTATATGAATGCGTTCTGGCGGGATGTGAGGGAAGGGGGTACCTCGGTGGGCCCATACTGAGGCATCCCTTTCCCCTGAGAAACCAGCCACATGATGGTATAGTATAGAATAGAGTTTATTTAAGGCATGGGGCGGGGAGTTAAGAGAGTAGTAGAGGCATAGAAAGGCAGAGAGAAGGAGAGAGTAAAGAAGTAGAGGCCAGTCATGATCACAGGGAAAGAAGGGGGAAGGGAATGGGAGAGAGGGGGAGCAAGAGGGCAAGAGGTGAGGAAGAGAGGCAGGAGTAAGAGAGAGAGGAGGGGCAAGCATCTCCTTTTATAGTGGACCAGGCCTATTTGGCTATTGCTAAGTAACCATGGGGAGGAACATATCTGGCTGCTCCCAGGAACTGTGAGAGTGTAGTTTAGACAGAATACCAACAGTACTTAATAACCCAATCATAGATCATAATCCAATCATAGAACCAGACATATATTCTGTATCTAGTGATGATGGCAGAACTAATGTTAACAAAGCTGTATTTGCTATGAATCGATGTCAATTCTCTCTCTCATACATGTAATTATTAGAGAGTTTCATTGAGGTATTTAATTATAAAATAAGGACAGCCTTATATTAATTATAAAATGATACACAAAAATGATTCAGATGGCATCTTTGAATATCAAATATGAAAAAATGATTACTGAAGATACTTTGAAAATAGATGTCAAATATAACTCTTGTTAAAATATAGTATTTCAATTTTACATGATGGAATGCCATAAATCTTTAAAATACAAGTGTTCTAATGGAATCTGAAGACAGATGTTCACAATGCACACAGTAGACCCCATATCTCTGCTGTTTCCATTTCTTAGTTTCAGTTACTCATAGTCAACCTCAGTCCATACATATGAACATGAAATTCTAGAAATAAAGACAATATGTGTTTTAAATTGTATACTCTCCTGAGTAACATGATGAAAATTCATGTTTTTCTGCCAGTCTTATCTGGGAGATGAATCATTTCTTTTATACTCTCTTGAAAATGTCAAATTGGAACAGAGAAAAAAAAACATATGCACTTAATTTATTTTACATATGCTGTACTATGTGTATCCTTTAAATATTTTGTTGTCTGTAATTTATGAACTAATTTTCATTAAATGTATCCATATATAGGAAAATATAAGTTTCCTCTTATGTGAAGTTTCAGACATCAACTGCAGGTCTTTTCGAATGTACACCTCGAGGATAGAGGAGGCAGTGTAATGAAAATGAATGTACCAGCAAAATATAATCGATAATCTCAGTCAGTGGCTGGCTAGAAAGTTGAGTGGACAGGTTGATGGGTAGAGGCTGAGTTGCTCTTCTTCTCTCAGATATCTTCCTGCTAATAATTCTGTATTTGTCATCATCCCTTGACTCACACAGAAGCCAGATTGCCCACCAACTTACTCCATCTCCAAAGCAGATACAAGAGTCAGATCAGAGGGTGAGAGGAGAGAAGGGTGGAACATTGCATGATCTTCTCCCACATCACGTAGGTGCATTTACAGTGCAACTGTTTGCAGCCCACAGTTGTAGGTCCTGTCTTCTTCCCTGCTGTGGGACTTCAGTTCCCAGCCAGTCTCTGATTAGGTCCTTTCCATTCCCATTCCATTTAAACTTTGTGCAGTAATCACTCCTCACTGCTTCTAATTGATTCAAGTATTTTCTCAATTATTCCTCTATATTAGCTTTATTGGCAAATACTCCCTTCATTAATAGTCTCTTTAAATCTTCCATCCAAATGAAACTCTTTTGTTTCCTGCCAGGGCCATGAATGACACAGATGTGCATACAGAATTTGGCATGGCATCTAAAGAAATAAATGTAGGTGTTCTCTTAGAGGTGCTCTTCTTATGTCTGAAGAGTCTAGACTAAGCATACAATTAATCATCAATATTAGTAACATGTGCCTGTAGCCGTGAATTAGTTAAAATGCTTTGGCTCCCTGTGAGTCACACGTGTACTGCACCCACCCAAGAGCTCTCTGGATTCGCAAATCACACACAGACACAAAGACACACACACACACATACACACGCACATGCATACCAGCTAATTTTCATATGCCTTAACTAGCTCAATGGCTGGGCACTTCTAATCCTCCTTCTAATCCTCCGCTTAGCTAGCATACATTCTTCTGTCCAACTTTCCTGAGTCTGAAGAGGTGAGCTCAGGAACTTTAGAAAATTCCACCGGACCCCTCCCCTCCTGGGAGTGAAAGATCATAAAGAATATAGGCACCCCTTCCCTGTGGAAGGGAGGGGCTCATTACATTCATCAGACCACAGGGAGGGGGGACCAACCACCAGAGCTCATAGATGCATTCTGCTCTGGGACATTGGCACCCACCTCATTACCTATAGACCGATCAGTTTAAAAGTCACACTGTTCTGCCAATCACATTGTGCCTAATGGCTGCTGCCTGGAGAACTGTATAAAGACTCACTGTTTGGGCTGCACGTGGTCGTTCTCTCTCCATGCGAAGGGCGACCCCAACATGTTGGAACAATAAATTCCTCTTCCTTTTTGCTAAGGCTTGCCAGAGTCTTACAAGTCAACTTGCTAAATCATCATTTTGTCTCCAGACCCTATGGGGGAATGGCCTCTAGGGCCACTTACCTGAATTCTTACATGGCCGGTTGCTTTCTTTCCTGCAGCTCTTTTGACTAATCCCTCTGTATCCCCTCATGGCGACCTTCTTCCTCATTTTCCCCTCTCTCTTAGTCTCTTGCAATCTAGAAGTCCTGTCCCATTTCCCTGCCCAGCCAATAGCTGTATGGCAATTCTTTATTATCAATCAAAGCCAGGTGGGCGAAGGGGTCCTCAGATCTGGAAGTGTGGCTTTGGGGGAGCCAAAATAAGACAAAGCATTAGAATCAATTTCTTTTTTTTTTTAAAGATTTATTTTATTTTATTTATGTAAGTACACTGTAGCTGTCTTCAGACACTCCAGAAGAGAGCACCAGATCTCGTTACAGATGGTTGTGAGCCACCATGTGGATGCTGGGATTTGAACTTATCACCTTCGGAAGAGCAGTCGGGTGCTCTTACCCGCTGAGCCATCTCACCAGCCCCTAGAATCAATTTCTAACATGTGCCTGTATGTGAAACAGGAGAAAACGTGAAAGGTAGCAGTGGTGACAGAAACTATAAGGAACCGGTGTGTTTTAAATTATTTGAATATGGAAGATTCAAACAATGATTTCTCAGATGTTTGCTAATTCTTATCCATATCTTTTTAACTATGCTGGAAAAAATGAAGAATGAAAATGATTTATTAGAAACCAATGGAAGCTGATGTATATATCTACTAGAGGCTGATGCTGAATCCCCCAACAGTTCTTTATGTGTGGGGGGAAGACTTGCTACTATACCCTCTCATGGTTGCAGTGCCTAAGTACATTATCCCTAATGCTGAACCCCATCTCAATCCCTCCATTCCTGCTTCTATGAAAAGTACACCTTGTGTGTTGGTTTGAATGAGACATGGCTCCCTCCCTATAATCTTAGGCATTTGAATATTTGCTCCATATTGGAGTAGCTGTATGGAGAGATTTGGGAGGTGCAGACTTGATGGCAAAAGTATGTTGTTGGAGGGGACATGAGCTTTGAGAATGTTAAGATTCCCCTACTTGCAGTTGGTTCTGATTTGTGCTCATGGTCTAAGATGTGAGATCTCAGCTTCCTCCCGCCATGTCTTTATGCTGTCATCATGGTCTGTAACCCTCTAAAACTGTAAAGCTAAACTGAACTCTTCCTTCTGTAACTGCTCATAGCCATGATACTTTATTTCAGAAACAGAAAATTAACTAATAATACCCTTTGCTGATTTAGGATCAAGAAGGCACCAAATAGTTCTGCTGAATAGCCTCTACTGGTGACCCTCTCATTGTGAAAACCCCTCCTGGTGATACAAGTTCTCTCAGGTTCTGCCTGCAGAGGACCACCAACCTTACAGGCTCAATTCCTGCAGCTTTCCCACTATAGGAAGTGTTTGTTCATTGTGAGGAAACAGTAGGATTCCTGTGAAGCAGTCAAGTGATGCTCTGGTTTGACTGAGTGGATCCTATTCCTGCTGAGACCCTGTCTTCATAGGAATACTCTGTTGACTCCTCAAGGGGTCATAAACTAGAGGGGGAGAGGAAAGGCTCTTATACTAAAGCTCACAAATCTCATTAATATTCAGATCCCTTTGATGTGGCTAGAAGAGGCATTATATCTTATAAGATCTATATTTTTCATTATCCTATATAATTACTGAAGATGTTTCTAGAAAAAATATGAGAAAAAAGAACCTGTTTGACTTCACATAAATCAGATTTAATAATTTATATTTTATATACCCTAGATAAAATTACCATGCTCTCTCTCTCTCTCTCTCTCTCTCTCTCTCTCTGTGTGTGTGTGTGTGTATATATGTCAAGATAGGTTGTTAAAACAGAATTTCTTGAGACAGGTTTTCTCTTTACCAGTGCAGCCTGTCCTAGAACTGAATTTGTAGAACAAGGTGGCCTCAAATTCAAAGAGATCCACCTGCCCCTGCCTCTTATATACTGGGTCAAAGGTGGATCTTAAGATGTAGTTTTCTTTTCTTATATACTAGGTTAAAGGTGGATCTTTTCTTAAGATTTAGTTATTGATATACTTGACACGTATGAGTGTTTTGTCTATATGTACATTTGCAAATCATGAGTTCATCATATCCAATGTGACTACAGTTATAGATGGTTGTAAGCCATCATGTGGGTGTTGGGAATTGAACTCAAGACCTCTGAAACAGCAGCCAATGCTCTTAACCATTAAGCTATCATCTAGCCTCCACATAATATATATTTGATAATATGTCTTTATTATATTTTTATTATATTTTTTCACTTTAATTAATCAACGGCAGTAGAACAGGCAAGAACAACAGCATTTGGAGTGACACTCTTTGCTTTGTTTTTTTCTTTTTTCTTTGTTTTGTCTTGTTTTCAATCCAAATTCTACATCCAATTAGTTCTCTCACTTTGGAAAAGTTTCTTTATCTCTCTCTGCCTAAATTTCTCCTTCTCTAAATTGAGAATAAGGAAGTGTACTTGCTATGTTTTTGTTGTTATTTATTTATTTTTTTTTCCGTTCACTTTCTTTTTTTTTTCTCTTTATTAGATATTTTCTTTATTTACATTTCACATGTTATCCAGAAATTTTCCCTTACCCTCCCTTTTTTTATTCCAGTTTTTGTTGACATTCCCAAGATAAGCCATGTGAATTCACAAATAAGACATGGCTCTGTGTTTGTTGTTTATGTACTAATTGAGGAAGAAGAACTGTACCATCTTTCTCTAACCTCTTTCCCTACCTTTTGGCCTGACCTACACATATACATACACAGATTGAAATATAAAATCATATAAAACTACCTGAGTGAAAAATAATGCATTAGCTATTTTTCTTACTCCTCCAAGAAACCACAAGTGTCCTCAAGACAGAAGGACTTAGTCCGGCTCTCAGTTTGAGTCCATGATGGCAGGGAAGACATGGTGAGGCAGTGGAGATGGCTCATCACAGCATGCTGGGTAGGGAAAGCAGAGAAAGAGGACATTCAGCAAGTTCTCATATTTTACTCAATCTGGCACATCAGCCCATGGAGTTGTGTGATCACATTCAGGGAGGGACTTCACACCTTAGCAAACCCAACCTAGAAACTTCTCTCATGTTTTCTCTTGGCATTTCCACAAGTTTGTTTTCTCAGGGACTCTAGATTCTGTCAAGTAGGTAATCAGTATATCCATCACAGGGTATGGACACTCAAGAGAGACCTCTGAGGAAAGTCAACCTTGACAAGATGAGAAAGCAAGTCATGTCTTGGCAAAAAACTCTCTGTGGAATGACTCCATAGAGACAAATACAAGGTTAGGAATAAGCAGAAGAGGTCAAGTGATTAAAGTAGAACTGGTAAGGGACATCTGTTACTCTGGGTAAATTATCTGAACACAAAAAGAGGCAAGCCTCACAGGTGTATGCTGAATCTCAGCACTGTCTACCCACCAGAAGATGAGATGCTACCAGTGGGGAAAGACAGTCCTGAGACATTGTGACAAGGCAGACTGAACAAGTGTTACCTCTGTCCCAGCTGCTTCCTCAGCAGGATTTCCTCTAGGAATTGCTACAATTGAGATGAACACCTTATTTCAGTTTCAAATTAAGTTATCATGATTATGTATAATAGTTCTAATTTCTGCTATTAGTGACTTCCAGATATGCCAATTCTTCTTTTATAGCATAGAACATTAAGTGAATTCTCCAATGACATAGGGTGCTCAGAATAGCACTTTTCATAGCATGTAACTCATAATTTGATAATCCTTGGCTACTTATATTTTACAAGTCACATGTCCTTGAAATATAGGTATATATGAATTTTTTTAAATTTAAATGATGCAACCCATATAGTTTAATTTTGTGCCACTTCGGCATCTCATTTCATACAAACAAAAGGTGTTCATAATTTAACTCTTTTCTTCTAAAAATAAATTAAAATGTATAGAATGAAGCTAAGAAATGAGTTAGTGAATGTTTATTCTAACTTCTTATAGAGCAGGTTGGCCCCTAGAGACCAGGCAGGATTTTGCATTTTGGTCACTTTTCTTTTGCAGAGATAATGAGGGCAGGGACCTTTCACAACTGCAGGCAACGGCTTTGAGCTCTAAGGACTTTGAAGATATTAGTCCTATTGATATTCTCTCCAGTTTTCTAGAGAGAAATGCTGTCTTCCCCTGAGTACAGAAAGATGGACAGTTATTGAATAGAAAAGGCTTTTGTCTAGTACATAGTATGATATTAAAATATCCTCTTCTGAAAGGCATATATACAACATCAGAGAGTTCTCTACGATGATGAGAGCTTCATCACATTGCCTCATTAATTTTGTTTGAACCCAGAAAGTTAAATTTGTATGGAAAAAGATGTTGAAAGGGGCTCAAGACCACTTTTTTTTTAAGCTAGCCAACTCAGTGATATGTAAAATACTTATCCTAAGGATAAAAAAAGGGGGGAGGGGAGGAAAACATGATTTCATTTCTGCGAGCAATACATTGAAAAATATATATACAGTGAACTATTTGGAGTCTTGCCCATCCAAAGGACACAGCTGGCCAGTGATTCTCTCTCTTGTGTGTTCATAAAAGATGTCTTTATTACAAGAAAAATTACAGAGTGCAAGAATTCAGAGGAAACAATATAAACATTATGTTTTACTCAACTTTATTTCCTTTGTGGTGTTATTTTGACTCATTCAATTGCCTATAATTTTGACTCAAATGATTCCTCTGTATCATTATAGAGTGGCTTCTGAAGGGGAGGGATACACTTGCATGTGTGTGTGTGTGTGTGCGCGCGCACACACACACACACACACACACACAGTTCTGTCTAGTGTCTGCTTTCTGGCTTAAACACAAAAGCCTCATCCACTGATTAGTTTGCTCCTACAATTAGATTTTAAAACATTCTGAAGGTTACCACATCCTTCTGAAAACATTCTTAAAATATTGCTTGGCAAATTTCTTTGGCCTTTGTGTGTTTTTATACGCGCGTGCGTGCGTGCGTGCGTGAGCGCACCCCTCCCCCCACACACACACATTGCTTTCACTCAGAGAAGGTAATAAAAGCCAATGATTTAGGATACGGTTCTCATGAAACAAGCCATTTATTCATGATATTCAGACTACCTGTCTTCAGGGTATCACAGTATTGATCAACTTCAGGTCAATTTAATGTGTAAAACAGAAGTGGATGCTAAACACTTAGGATTATATCTTGTAGTTTGTAGCCTTGAGTTTGATTACATGACATGTTGAGCTACCCTCTTTTTTTCTAATTGCCTGTGCACTTGAAATAATCAGTCTGTGCCAATTCTAGCAGGCTATTATCTGGGAAATAACCTGACATATAATTCTAACCATTTCTTCAAGGTGTTAGAAATCACAGCCAGCATCTCCATTTGTAGAATGTCTTAATTTTACTTACAAGTGTTTCATCTAAGAGGTGTGCTAGCAAGGTTACTCAGCCAGTAAGGTTCTCACTGTCAAATTTAACAGCTCGAGTCCAGTCTCACAGACCCACATGCTGATAGAAGGAAGCTGACTCCATGTATGCATAGTGGCACTCACACATGCATGCTCATGTGTGCATGGACACACACACACACACACACACACACACACACACACATGCACACATAAACAGACACACATACATATGCACTTGTGCACACACAGTGACACACACATGCACACTTACATGCAGACACATACATAGGCAGACACAGACATACACAGAGATGCACACACATGCAAACACTGGCACAAATAAACACACACAGAAAGACAAAACAATCAAAGAAATAGTGCAATGTCTCTTTCCCCAATAGGCACTGAATGGGCTCTATTTTAGCATTGTGATATGTGTAGACGTCCCTGAAAGGTGTCTAGGTCACAACATCCTATTGTAAACCAATAGCACCGCCCAGGACCCCAGTATTTTGGATTTTATTAGTCCTGGAAATAGTTGATATTTCTCCAACATCATTGAAGCTTTCAGGAGCTGAAACAGTTTTTAAAAAATCCTAGCCGGGCGTGGTGGCGCACACCTTTAATCCCAGTACTTGGGAGGCAGAGGCAGGCGGATTTCTAAGTTCGGGGCCAGCCTGGTCTACAGAGTGAGTTCCAGGACAGCCAGGGCTATACAGAGAAACCCTGTCTCAAAAAACAAAAAAACAAACAACAACAACAACAAAAATCCTAATCTCATGTCTGGGACTGTAAAGTATGTGGAGCTACCACCATAGTCATGTTGGACCTTAATTTTTATGGTAGAATCTTGAAAACCAGTTTTTATTCACTTATATAGAATAGACTACTCATGAATGTTTCTCTTTTGCTGCATTTTGTGGAATGAGTGACATTTTCTTTGTATGCATGTCAGCATATCAGGAAACATCTGTAGACTGATCACAGCACAGAACATGTCTATTGGTTGGTGATCTTTAGCTCCTACCATTATCAGTACTTTTCACAAACTTTTCAAATAATTTTCTAAGACCTCACTGGACTCTTAAAGATCAAATTTTAGCATAACGTTTAGAAACATTGTTTCACCTTAATTGTTACTGTTTTGAAGTTCTAATTAATTACATCATTTCCGCCATTCCCTGCACTCCCTGCTGCCCTCCATGTCTCCCCCTTTAAATAACCCTGAAGTCCCCATCAGACCCCTCAAATTCATGGCCTCCTTTTCTTTCCTTTGACTATTATTATTACAGATACATTCAAGAAAATGCATAAATATATAAATAAACTTTTCTGAGAAAATAAATGTAACAAATATAGAAAATCATAATATAATCATAAATCATATATGTATATAAATCATATATGTATATATATGTCCACTTGGTATTTATTGGCTGACAAATCAGGAAATCAGGAGGTTTATTCCTTGTGAAAAATAATTTTCCCTCTCTCAGTATTTGTGAATCGTCTAGAGATAGGGCCCATGAGATCCCCTCTTCCATGTTAGAATTTCTATTGGCCACGCTTCACTTTTAAAAATAGATTTTGGTTCCTTCGACTTAACAGAGTGCAGCAAAAAAGGCAGTTCTGCTCCCCATAGTTAAAAGGGGGGAAAATCTATCTCACTCTATACATTGGATGGGTGGAGAGATTACGTTAAGATATTTTCTCATACTTATCAAAAGAAAGAAAAATACAACCATTATTCCTTAATCCTTACTTTTTCAGAGAAGAAAAATAAATTTTTATTTTATTTTATTTATTTATTAATTTTTGGTTTTTCAAGACATGGTTTCTCTGTGTAGCCCTGGCTGTCCTGGAACTCAATTTGTAGACCAGGCTGGCCTTGAACTCATAAATCAGCTTGCCTCTGCCACCCAAGTGCTGGGATTAAAGGCATGCGCCACCACTGCCTGGCATAAAATAAATATTTTTTTGCTACCATGTGTTGAAGTAATTTTAATAGTAGCAGTTCTTAGTTTAACCCAGCTAGATCTCAAATAAATGGGACAGGGACATTTACATGTATTTAAACAGGCTTTATGGCACAACAAATGAGCAGTTGTTAATCTTCTAAGCCAATCTAGCTACTTCTCAGCCACAAACCCCAAGCATTTTAGTATTGATGTGGCTCTCGCTGTTCCATGTGTCTTCTCATGGTGACACTTGCTCCCTCACCTCATGGCTGATTGCTCTTCTCCTCTTTATTTTCTTCTGACTGGGATCAGAAACACAGCCTCCTGTCTCCTCTGTTCTGCCATCGGCTGGTCAGCTTTAACTCGCAAATCAGAGACTAAGTGGTGAGCAATGTTTACAAGACATTGAGAAAAGAGATTCTTGGCATAACCATTGCAATGCCATGTCTGGATTGCAACCAGATATGGGAGCAGAAAAATCAACATTGGAATAATACAAGGATAATTTTTTCCCAATTCATAATAACATTATGCCAACAACCAGTTGACTTCAATTAGTACCTACTTCATTAACTTGGCAAGAGCTACTTTCTGGCCCTAACTAGTAAGAAGAACTAGGGCTGGAGGGAGAGCTTCATTGGTAAATCATTTGTATTAGAAGAATAAGGAACTTAGTTTGTTCGCCAAAAACACATATCTAAAGCCTGCATGGTGGTATATGCTTGTAATCCCAGTGCCACAGAGTAGAGACATTAATACTCTTAGTGCACTGACCAGCCAATCGAGCCACTGGGAGACTCTGTCTCAAAGGAAGTGAGGAATATTCCTGAAGGTGATACCCAGGATTGTTCTTGGCTTACACACACACACACACAGATGCATGCATCTGTACACCATGTACACTTGGATCAGCACAAAAACACAGACCAGCAGTTGTACACATACGTGTACATGTATCTCACACATAAAGACAGGCAAATTTTTTTAAACAAAGGAAAGGGGAGTGAGCATTGCACTATCCCATGAGTTAGCAGCCATTTTCCACAATTGTAGGATATGCATGCTTAGTGGAAACCTTGTAGCATCTATCAACTCTATAGTTCTAAATCCTTGAATTAAAATCAATAGAAGATGACTGTTTCCTCTCACCTACAATCAGGCAGGTTCAGAAGGAAATGCTACAGTTTTCAAAATATAAAAGACTACACTTGAGAGCAAACTATCTAAAATTAATGGAACCAATGAATTGAAGGTGATAGGGAATAAGTTAGTGAACATGGTACTCAGTTTACTGTTAGCAAGATAAGACAATGCTTTCAGATTTGGAAGGTTATAATGCCTGAGTTTCATGAACACTTCTCTCTCTTGGCAGGTAGAAAGTGGGGGAGGGGATTACCTCCACAGTTATATTCATTTGAACCAGTGTAAAACAGGACAGCTCCTGTCTTTTTTTTATTATTTTTATTTTATTAGATATTTTCTTAATTTACATTTCAAATGCTATCCCAAAAGTTCTCTCTCCTCTCTGCCCACCTGCTCCCCTACCCACCCACTCCCACTTCTTGGGCCTGGCATTCCCTGTATTGGGGCATATAAAGTTTGCAATACCAAGGGGCCTCTCTTCCCAATGAGGGCCAACTAGGTCATCTTCTGCTACATATACAGCAGAGACACAAGCTCTGAGGGTTCTGGTTAGTTCATATTGTTGTTTCTCTTATAAGGTTGCAGAAACCTTCAGCGCCTTGGGTACTTTCTCTACCTTCTCCAATGGGGGCCCTGTGTTCCATGCTATAGATGACTGTGAGTATCCACTTCTGTATTTGCCAGGCACTGGCATAGCCTCAGATGACACAGCTATATCAGGGTCCCTTCAGCAAAATCTTGCTGGCATATGCAATAGTGTCTGGGATTGAAGGCTGATTATGGGATGGAAGACCGGGTGGGGTATTCTCTGGATAGTCCATCCGTTCCTCTTAGCTCCAAATTTTATCTCTGTAACTCATTTCATGGGTTTTTTGTTCCAGATTCTAAGAAGGAATAAAGTATCCACACGTTGCTTCTTGATTTTCTTATGTTTTGCAAATTGTATCTTGGGTATTCTAAGATTCTGTGCTAATATCCACGTATCAGTTAGTACATATCTAGTAACTTTTACGTGATTGGGTATAATCACTAAGGATGATATCCTCCAAATACATCCATTTGACCAAAAATTTTATAAATTCATTGTTTTTAATAGCAGAGTTGTACTCCATTGAGTAAATGTACCACATTTTCTGTATCCATTCCTCTGTTAAGGAACATCTGGGTTCTTTCCAGATTCTGCTTATTATAAATAGGCTGCTATAAACATAGTGGAGCATGTGTTCTTATTACCAGTTGGAACATCATCTGGGTATATGCCAAGGAGTGGTATTGCTGTATCCTCTGGTAGTACTATGTCCAATTTCCTGAGGAACCCCCAGACTGACTTCCAGAGTGGTTGTACAAGCTTGCAATCCCACCAGCAATGGAGGAGTGTTCCTCTTTCTCCACATCCTCGCCAGCACCTGCTGTCACCTGAATTTTTGAACTTAGCCTTTCTGACTGGTGTGAGGCTGAATCTCAGGGTTGTTTTGATTTGCATTTTCCTGATGAGTAAGGATGTTGAACATTTTTTCAGGTGTTTCTCAGTCATTCGGTATTCCTCAGTTGGGAATTCTTTGTTTAGCTCTATACCCAGTTTTAAATAGATTTATTTGATTTTCTAGAGTCCAGCTTCTTGAGTTCTTTGTATATATTGAATATTAGTCCCCTATCTGTTGGTGGCCTTTTTGTCTTATTGACAGTGTCTTTTGCCTTACAGAAGCTTTGCAATTTTATGAGGTCCCATTTGTCAATTCTTGATCTTACAGCACAAGCAATTGCTTTTCTGTTTAGGAATTTTTCCCCTGTGCCCATATCTTTGAGGCTTTTCCCCCACTTACTCCTCTATAAATTTCAGTATCTCTGGTTTTATGTGGAGGTCTTTGATCCACTTAGACTTGACCTTAGTACAAGGAGATGAGAATGGATCAATTTACATTCTTCTACATGATAACTGCCAGTTGTGCCAGCACCATTTGTTGAAAATGTTGTCTTTTTTCCAATGGATGGTTTTAGCTCCCTTGTCAAATATCAGGTGACCATAGGTGTGTGGATTCATTTCTGGTTCTTCAATTCTATTCCATTGGTCTACATGTCTGTCTCTGCACCAGTACCATGCAGTTTTTATCACAATTTCTCTGTACAGCTTAATGTCATGCATGGTAACTCTCCCAGAGGTTCTTTTATTGTTGAGAAAAGTTTTTGGTATCCTAGGTTTTTTATTATACCAGATGAATTTGCAAATTGCCCTTTCTAACTCAGTAAAGAATTGAGTTGGAATTTTGATGGTGATTGCATTGAATCTGTAGATTGCTTTTGGCAGGATAGCCATTTTGACTATATTAATCCTGCCAATCCATGAACATGGGAAATCTTTCCATTTTCTGAGATCTTTTTCAACTTTTTTCTTCGGAGACTTGATGTTCTTGTCATACAGATTTTCACTACCTTAGTTAGAGTCACACCAAGGTATTTTATATTATTTGTGACTATTGTGAAGGGTGTTGTTTCCCTAATTTCATCCTCAGCACATTTATCTGTTTGTAGAGAAGAGCCATTGATTTTTTTTTTAGTTAATTTTATATCCAGCTACTGCACTGAAGCTGTTCATCAGCTTTAGGAGTTCTCTGGTGGAATTTTTGGGGTCACTTATAAATATGCTATCATATCATCTGAAATTAGTGATATTTTGACTTCTTCCTTTCCAATTTGTATCCCATTGATTTCCTTTTATTGTCAAATTGCCTTGGCTAGGACTTCAAGTACTATATTGAGTAGGTAGAGAGAAAGTGGGCAGCCTTGTCTAGTCCCTGATTTTAGTGGGATTCCTTCCAGCTTCTCTCTATTTACTTTGAGGTTGGCTACTGGTTTGCTGTATACTGCTTTTATTATGTTTAGGTGTGGGCCTTGAATTCCTTATCTTTCCAAGACTTTTTTTTTTTTTATCATGAAAGGGTGTTGGATTTTGTCAAATGCTTTCTCAGCATCTAACGAGATGATCATGTGGTTTTTGTCTTTGAGTTTGTTTATATAGTAAATTACATTGATGGATTTCTGTATATTAAACCATCCCTGAATCCCCGGATTATAGCCTACTTGGTCATGATAGATGATTACTTTGATGTGTTCTTGGATTCAGTTTGCAAGGATTTTATTGAGTATTTTTGCATCAATATTCATAAGGGAAATTGGTCTGAAGTTCTCTTTCTTTGTTGGATCTTTGTGTGGTTTAGGTATCAGAGTAATTGTGGCTTCATAGAATGAATTGCGTAGAGTACCTTCTATTTCTATTTTGTGGAATAGTTTGAGGAGAGTTGGAATTAGGTCTTCTTTGAAGGTCTGATAGATCTCTGCACTAAACCCAACTTGTCCTGGGCTTTCTTTGGTTGGGAGACTATTGATGACCGATTCTATTTCCTCAGGGGAAATGGGACTGTTTAGATTGTTAATCTTATCCTGGTTTAACTTTGCTACCTGGTATCTGTCTAGAAAGTTGTCCGTTTCATCCAGGTTTTCTAGTTTTGTTGAGTAGACCCTTTTGTAGTAGGATCTGATGATGTTTTGGATTTCCTCAGGATCTGTTGTTATGTCTCTTTTTTTATTTCTGATTTTGTTAATTAGGATACTATCCCTGTGCCCTCTAGTTACTCTGGCTAAGGGTTAATCTATCTTGTTGATTTTCTCAGAACCAGCTCCTAGTTTGGTAGATTCTTTGAATAGTTCTTTTTGTTTCTACTTGGTTGATTTCAGCCCTGAGTTTTATTTCCTCCTCTTGGGTGAATTTGCTTCCTTTTGTTCTAGAGCTTCTAGGTGTGCTGTCTGGCTGCTAGTGTGTGCTCTCTCTAGTTTCATTTTGGAGGCACTCAGGCCTATGATTTTTCCTCTTAGGACTTCTTTCATTGTATCCCATAAGTTTTGGTATGTTGTGGCTTCATTTTTATTAAACTCTAGAAAATCTTTAATTTCTTTCTTTTTTTTATCATTGACCAAGGAATCATTGAGTAGAGTGTTGTTCAGTTTCCACGTGAATGTTGGCTTTCTATTATTTATGTTGATATTGAAGATCAGACTTAGTCTTTGGTGGACAGATAGGATGCATGGGATAATTTCAATATTTTTTAACTTTGGAGGCCTCTTTTGTGACCAATTATATGGTCAATTTTGGAAGAGTTACCATGTGACGCTGAGAAGAAGGTATATCCTTTTGTTTAAGATAAAATGTTCTGTAGATATCTATTAAATCTATTTGTTTTGTAATTTCAGTTAGTGTCCATGTGTCTCTGTTTAGTTTCTGTTTCCAGGATCTGTCCATTGGTGAGAGTGGTGTGTTGAAATCTCCCACTATTATTGTGTTACATGCAATGTGTGCTTTGAGCCTTACTAAAGTTTCTTTAATGAATGTGGCTGCCGTTGTATTCAGAGCATAGATATTCAGAATTGAGAGTTCATCTTGTTTGATTTTATCTTTGATGAGTATGAAGTGCCCCTCCTTGTCTTTTTTGATAACTTTGGGTTGAAAGTCAATTTTATTCGATATTAGAATGGCTACTCCAGCTTGTTTCTTTGGACCATTTGCTTTGATAATTGTTTTCTAGCCTTTTAGTCTGAGGTAGTGTCTGTCTCTTTCCCTGAGGTGGGTTTCCTGTAAGCAGCAAAATGTTGGGTCCTGTTTGTATAGCCAGTCTATTAGCCTATGTCTTTTTATTGGGGAATTGAGTCCATTGATGTCAAGAGAAATTAAAGAAAAGTAATTGTTGCTTCCGGTTATTTTTGTTTTTAAAGTTAGGATTCTGCTTTTAATGCTGTCTTCTTTTAGGTTTGTTGAAGTATTACTTTCTTGCTTTTTCTAGGGTGTAGTTTCTGTCCTTGTATTGGTGTTTTCCCTTTATTATCCCTTGAAGGGTTGGATTTGTAGAAAGATAATGTGTGAATTTGGTTTTATCATGGAGTACTTTTTTTTTGGAGACCGGGTTTCTCTGTATAGCCCTGGCTGTTTTGGAACTCACTTTGTAGACCAGGCTTGACTCGAACTCAGAAACCCACCTGCCTCTGCTTCCTGAGTTCTGGGATTAAAGGCATGTGCCACCATGCCCAGCTATCATGGAATACTTTGATTTCTCCTTCTATGGTAATTGAGAGTTTTGCTGGGTAAAGCAGGGCTATATTTGTGTTCTCTTAGGGTCTGTATAATATCGGTCCAGGATCTTCTGGCTTTAATAGTCTCTGGTGAGAAGTCTGGAGTAATTCTAATAGGCCTTTCATTTTTATGTTACTTGACCTTTTTCTCTTACTGCTCTTAATATTCTATCTTCATTTAGTACATTTGCTGTTCTGATTATTATGTGTCAGGAGGAATTTCTTTTCCAGTCCAGTCTATTTGGAGTTTTGTAGTATGTTCATGGGCATCTCTCTCTCTCTTTTTTTTTTTTTTTTTTTTTTTTTTTTTTTTTTTTTTTTTTTTTTTTTTTTTTTTTTTTTTTTTTTTTTTTTTTTTTTTTTTTTTTTTTTTTTTTTTTTTTTTTTAGGTATGGGAAGTTTTCTTCTATTATTTTGTTGAAGATATTTGCTGGCCCTTTAAGGTGAAAATCTTCATTCTCATCTACTCCTATTACCCGTAGGTTTGGTCTTCTGGATTGTGTCCTGGATTTCCGGGATGTTTTGGGTTAGGATCTTTGTGCATTTTGGATTTTCTTTAATTGTTGTGTCCATGTTCTCTGTGGAACCTTCTGCACCTGAGATTCCCTCTTCCATCTCTTGTATTCTGTTGCTGATAATTGCATCTATGATTCCTGATTTCTTTCCTAGGGTTTCTATCTCCAAAGTTGTCTCACTTTGGGTTTTCTTTATTGTTTCTACTTCTACCTGGATGGTTTTGTTCAATTCCATCACCTGATTGGTTGTGTTTTCCTATAATTCTTTAAGGGATTTTTGTGTTTCCTCTTTAAGGACTTCCACCTCTTTAGCACTGTTCTCCTGTATTTCTTTAAGTGAGTTATTAATCTCCTTCTTAATGTCCTCTACCAGCATCATGAGATATGATTTTGAATCCAAATCTTGCTTTTCGGGTGTGTTGGGGTATCCAGGACTGGCTGAGTTGGGAGTGCTGGGTTCTGATGATGGTGAGTGATCTTGTTTTCTGTTATTAAGATTATTATGTTAAAAAAGTAAAAGATTCTTATGTTTTCCTTTCTCCATCTGGTAATCTCTGCAGTTAATTGTTATATTTGTCTCTGGTTGGAGCTTGTTCCTCCTGTGATTCTGTTAGCCTCTGTCAGCAGTCCTGTGAGTCTAGCTCTCTCCTGAGTCTCAGTGGTCATAGTAGTGTCTGCAGGCAAGCTCTCCTCTTGCAGGGAAGATGCACAGAGGTCTGGTGTTCAGACCTGCCTCCTGGCTGAAGATGAAGGCCCGATACTGGGCCTGTCCCAGAAAATGTGTTGCCTCTGCAGTCTCTGTGCTCACCTGCACAGACTGGTCTCTGAGGGACCTGGGACCCAAGATGGCTCCTTCACCTGCTCCTGCAGGCAGAGGCAGCCCCTGTCTTAATTATGAAACTATGGCCAACAGCTTGTGGAGAAAAGGGCTTGTTTTACTTACACTTATAATCCATCACTGAAGGAAGTCAGGGTAGAAACTCAAACTGGACAGAAACCTGGAGTCAGGCATTGATGCAGAGACCATGGAGGAATGTAGCTTACTGGCTTGGCCCTCATGGGTTGCTCAACCTGTTCTCTTATAAGACCCAGGCCCACCAGGTCAGAGACAGCATCCTCCACAATGGGCTGTCCCCCATATAAATTAAACAAAGGCCCTTCAGGCTTGACAACAGCTGTTCTTATGGAGGTATTTTCTCAATTGAGGATCCCCACTCCCGAGGATTCTAGCTTGTTTCAAACTGACATCACAACTAATCAGCAAAGCCAAAAGGAAACACAGAGTACATCAAAAGAAATGATATAAAACTAGCACAGCAAACAATTGATATACTTTTGAAATTGTTTAGCAATTTTTCATCTAATAAGTTCAAACATAAAAAACATTCTGAGATAAACAGCTAGAAAAAATTAATAAATAATTATCACTGGCTGTGAATCTCTCCCTCCTTGTTATAACCTGATGACCTTGGGTAGACAGCGAAAGCCCCAATAGCTGCATTTCCTTATGTGTGGAATCTCTGTTGAAAATACTTTCTTTTAGGAGGAGCAGAGTTCTTTGGTTGTGAAAGGTGTTAAAGAAGCAGCAATGAGAATTGATATATACATGAATTTACATTGTGATTTCCTGGGCTATTCCACAATAAAAATGAATAACTACTATTTGCAAATGAATGTATATTTTGTCAGAAGTTATCAGTATAAACTGACTTGTATCCCACTGATAAACACATTTTAAACTTCTTTTTGGATTCTTTAGAATACGCATGTGTATTAAAAGCTGTTGCTGATGACCATGTACTCAAAAATGACTTTAGCACCATTCCTTGCCAAAGAACTATGGAGTTAAATAGATCCAAATTTGTGCTGTATAAGTGGATACATTGTAGATATGAGAAATGATAGGAATTTGATCTTAAGAACAATGTTATTTCCTAGAGTTAAAGGGGCCAAAAAGTCATCCTTAAAAAGAGGAATGTGTGATTCAAAATTACAAGATAGACCTGTAGGAAACTGTAAAAAGTACAATGGAAAGAATGTTCTTCAAACACTTCATAATAGGCTCCTCTCTCTGATTCCCTCAGCCGTGTAGCCTTAGTTTTCTAAGTTGGCTTCTAAGTTGTCTTTCGAAGGTGTATTTTAGCAGATGGCAATGCTATCTGTGCACAAAGGAACTCAAATAACCCTGTAATTTTGTAGATTTTTTTTAAAAGGTAAGCTAACAAAAAGAATCTTTTTCTTTCCCTCTGATTCCAAAGAATATGGAGTTCTATATTTTTCGTTTTCTGTAGGAGCTCAATAAGACACACTCTCTCTCCCAGGTTCCCATCAAGTGTTTCCTATCACAAAATACAGTAATGCTCTCTCCTCCTCTCTTCCCCTCTCCTCCCCTCCCCTCTCCTCTCCTCTCCTGTCCTCTCCTCCCTTCTTTCTTCCCCTCCCCTCCCCTCTCCTCCTCTCCCCTCCCCTTCCCTCCTCTCTCTTCCCCTTTCCTCCCCCCTCCTCTCCTCTCCTCTTTTCTGCTCCTTCTCTGCCCCTCTCTCTAAGCTTTGTAGGCTTGCTCACACTTGAGGAGAGACTCTTGGTAGAATAACTGTTTGTGTATGTGTTTATACACATATAACTTAAAAGTCCTCTTTCCATAACACTGGTAAGGGAATTATGTGTTTTGAAGTTATTTTTGAAGATACCGTTAATAGATTTATAAAGCTAAAATGTAAGATACTAGACTGTTTTCCATTTTTATTTATAAAATATCTGTATTTTTTAATAATTATTGCTGAACTCTGACTCCAGGATGGGCTCTCTAGAGTCACAGAACTTATGGAACACATGCATGCATACATACATACACACACACATACACACACACACACACATACACACACACACACACATACACACACACACACACACACACACACACACACACACACACACACACTCACACACATTGGAATCTATTAGAATGATTCACAGGGCACATGCCAACTAAACCAACAATAGCCAGTTGTGAATGGGAAATTTGAGAATCTACTAGTTGCTGAGTCCCATGAGGCTGGGTGGTTCAGCTGGTCTCTCCAAGCTGGTATCTGGAAGAAGTAGACTCCAATAGATATGCTTGCAAATAAGTGCAAGCAGGCCAAGAAGAGTGAAGAATGAAGCCTGACTTCTTCCACTGTCTTTGTGTAGGGCTCCAGCAGAAGGTATTCTCCAAATTAAAAGTGTATACCATCATGCCTGGACCTAAACTTTTATTTACTTGTTCCATCCCAGAACTTGCTCCGTCCCAGGTTGGCCTTGACCTCAGAGACCTGCTTGCCTCTGTGTCCTGGAATTAAAGGTGTGAACTACCTTGTCTGAGCTTAAGCTTTTCTTAGCCACTATGTCTCAAGATCGAGATCAAAAGCATGTGTCTTCAGGCCTCAAGATCTGGATCATAGGTGTGTATGCCCTCCATTTCTGGATTTTAGTTTAGTCCAGACATAGTCAAGAAGATAACCAGGAATAGTCATCACAACGAGTGTTCATAAATATGGAACGATTATTATAAAGTTAAGATTACTTCTAGAATTTATATAGGTTGATATTAATGTTAGCTTCAGATTGGACTGTCACCCACATACCCACACACATATATTAGAAACTATTATTTAACCATTACCTAAAATAATTGTATGTATTTTTCTTAACATATGGACAATTATCAAGTTCTATTTGTTTTTAAAAATAAGGTCCACATCAAAACCTCAAAATAAAATGTCTTTAAGGCCATGGCAACCTTGAAGTCTTCACTGGGACCTATCATTCTGTCATGCACACATGTCTTAGCATTACAAGCACTCTCATAACTCTACACTGTTGACGATTTTGCCTTGTGTATCACACTATTTGCTCTGACAAGCTCTCATTAGTATGCATCCATTCTCTATTCTTGCTATTTTATTGTGGTAATTTTGTTGTTGCTGTTGTTGTTTTGAGGTAATTCAATGACACTCCTTTCCTCTTCCTCCTCCTCTCTTTCTCCTCCCCTCCCTCTTCTCTCTTTTATTCCTAATATCATCTTCTGGATTCTCTTCCCAACAGAATCCCTCTAGTTAAATAAACTCTTCTCTTGTCTATGTAGGCATTATGCTATAATAAAGGGTTTTTTGTTTCATATTGCAAAGTAAAATAGTTGTGGAAGCTGTTGTATTTGTTATCCAGTTCCCACTGATGTTTGTTTAACATGATAAAGTATTTAGTAGTTCAGTTTTCTGAGTATCAATAGCATTTCCATTATTGTCAAATTAACATACTAATTGTAATGAATTAAAAACATAAAGTTTTATCATTAATTAAAATATAATTTTATTCGTGTAAACTGTTCAAATGCCTATAATATGAAAAAGTACTTTAGATAAAATTTAAATGAAAAAGATAAGTATGAAAATATTTGACCCAAATTACTGTATATAATCTTTTTAATTCATGTTGATTATTTTTGTTCTTTAGTTTTTGAGATTAATATAATTACATCATTTTGTCTTTTCCTTTCCTACCTCTACACTTCCCCCATACCTCCTACTTCCACTTTACAAATTCATGGCCTCTTTTTGGTTAAATTATAGTTACAAATATTATACTACACAGTCTTTATAAAGTTACTGGCATGACTAAAGAGCTGCCCATTTCCTATGAGTTAACCAATTGCTGTGCTCTTTCCTGGGAGAGGACCATTGCTTCCAGATTCCTTAGTTGCCTGTAGTTCTTTTTGTAGGGCTGAGACCTGCGCTTTCTGAAGTACATGTTAGAATGTTTATTGTTAGCCTTGTTCAGTTCATCTTTAGGCAGCCATGTTGTTAAGGTATCATGGATGTAGCTTCCCTGTGGTTTCTAGGAGGCATAATCTCACAACAGACTTCCTGGTCCTCTGTCTTATATAGTCTCTCCACGTTCTCCTCTGCAATGTTCCCTGAGCCAATGTTTCCAGTGCAGGATCTGTGTTATAGGTGTATCCTTTGGGACTGAGCATCGTAACTCTTGTATTTTGATTGATCGCGGTTCTCTATGGTGATCTCTGTCTGTTGTAAAGACAAGTTTCCTTGATGAGGCCTGAGGACTAAACTTATTTGTGGGTATAAAAATTATATTTAGAATTCCATTAGGGAGTCTGCTGGTTTAGAAGAGTGACAGTTGTAGGTGCTCCTCCAGAACCAATTGTATTTATACTTTGTGTCACCTAAACTCAAGCGTATATTGAAGTGTTAAGAGTTCCTGTTAACATGTATGGACATTCAGGAAAAGAATGTAAAAAGAGATACAGCTTTTCTCTTATTTAAAACCTGTGTCTTCAGAACTGGCAATACTTGTGAGATAGCCAAGAAGGATGCAGGATACGGGGGGTTGTTCATCTATAGAACTTGGCACAAAAATGGGCTATTTAAATTTTTAAACTTTAATTGATCGTGTATCTATATTGATGTATTCATGTTTTTATTTCTACTATCTCCTCCAATCCCATTTAAAATGTTATTAAATGTAGTTAGATCTAATTGTGGTATTTTGGGAATAAATGTTTCCCATTTTGAGTTGTCATTCCTTAGACAGGGTGCTTATTAACATGGTGCTGTCCTTATAAATAAACACCATATGAAATTGTAAGGTAGGGAGGTGTTATGATGTCATACCACGTGCAATAAATGTGATGATGATCAATGTGGACACTGTTTATATAAATATTGGAAACAGATACTCACACACATGTCTTTGGATATAAAATAGTATGGCCTGTTTCCCATGCTTGTGAGTGAGGAATTTCTGCTTGAGTGATTTATCTTAAAGATGGGCATACAAACTAACAAGAAAAAACTCGTTGAGGGAAAGAGCTTGCATCATGAAAGAAGCTGGAAGATGGTTTCTAAGTGTTTTTGCTTTTAAACGTCTGTGCTGCATCAAGAGTTCTTCACATGAACTTTACCTGGAAATACAAATACATCACATGGGTTGAGCACAAAAATAAAAATACATCACATGTGCCTGGGCAGCTGGGGCACATTGTCTTTTGAAAAACTGTCAGAGTAATAACATAGTTCTAATATCTGAGGCTAAAGTTCTTGCAAAAATACTCTGATGTTTTTAATTCACAAGAAACATGTTTTGGAAATTTGTTCTGAGATACAATTGTTCTGAAAAACCCCTCTCCCAAATCGTGATTGCTTTCTGTTTGGGATCTGAATAAAAGCATGGACGAAAATAGAATGTTTATAAAGTTTACTTTGAACTTATAAACATTTCTTTTGTAACCTAAACTGACCCACTGTTATCTTAGTTGTTCACCAAGGCAAATAACACATGTGCCTATAACAAGCCATTATAACCATAATACTCCAAAAATGAGAATATTGATAAACTCCAATAATTTGCCAAGTTCTAGAATATTGTATAATATAAAATCTAAATGTAAATTAAAGTATAAGACAAAGCCCCAGTTATTCAATGATTGGCATTTGTTAAAATACTATTTTGTCTTCACTACTTCCCAAACTTTTACTTAGGAAAGACCCACTTGTCTGTAGCCTCCAAAACGCTTTTCTCCACACACACAAAAATGTCTTTTATCTTCACTTCTTTCTGTTCCTGCTATACCTGGCTTTTTACTGTAGTGTCAGTAGAAATAGCAGGAGAAAACATGAAAAGTCAAATACACTTAACTTGTTGAACTGAAGAATAGATAAGCTACAAAGTTTCTAGAAGACCATAAGGCTGTAGGAGCCTATATTATACACTCTGTCAAAAATATGTATATAGTATTCTAGATTTGTTGTCAACAGAAAAATCAACAAGTGCTTGTAAACCACATGCAACTGGTGTAGTTAAAATTAACTTGAACTTGAAAAATTAAGGATAGCTTGGTATAAAATGAATTCATGAACCTAGAATCTAACTATTATTTTATTATTATTATCATTATTGTTATTGTTAGTACTGTTATTAAAAGGGTCTCATTATGTATCTCTGGTTGGCCTGGAACTCACTATGTAGACCAGGCTACCCTCAGAAATGCTGGGATTAAAAGTGTGCACCACCCTACTTAGCCTTTTAATATTGTTTTCAGATATAATAGGCACTTGGTGTTAGACTAGTCAAGTAACACGATTAGCCATTATTAAGAAAATGCCTATCAATTTTATATACACCCCTAGACATAAATATCATGGGCTTTGGGCAAGCAAAATGATTTAGCAAGGAAAGCCCTTTTATTTTTATTTTATTTTATTTTTGGTTTTAAGGTGTTTATAGTAGAAAGGCAGAAAGAGGAAGAAGAATAGAGAAGTAGAGGTTGCCTCTGGTCATGTGGAGAGAGCGGGAAAGGGGATGGGGAGAAAGGGGGAAGCAAGAGGGCAAGAGTAAGAGGCAAGAGCAAGGGAGTAAGTCAGGGAAAGCCTTAAGACCTGAGATCAACCCCAAGGACCCACGTGGAGGAAGAACAGAAGCAATCTGTATAAGCTGCCCTCTGGCCCCCAGATGCCCATTGTGATATATATACATGCTCACTTGCATACATGAATACATAAATATAGATACACAATCAAAGTTAAAAATTTAAATAGCCCAGTTTTGTGCCAAGTTCTACAGATGAATAACCCTCTGTATCCTGCACCCTTCTTGCCTATCTCAGAAGTATTGCCAGTTCTGAAGACACAGGTTTAAAGAAGAGGAAACCGTAGAATTTACATTTCTTACAGTTAGGAAATTATCCAAAGGGATATTGTGAACTCATCTGGTGTCCTACGTTCATGGAATACACAGTAAGGGGAGAATCAGACCCTAAAATCTTTGTTTATGAGTAAGAATTTTTTTTTTTACTTGACTGCTTCTTTTTTTTTTCACAAGACACTGCAGTGGTCTGCAGCAAGTTAGGCAGTAGTGACTGCAGTTGCTTGAAAATTCAAACCAAGGCAATTAACAGTCACCAGTATCCAGAACTTGGAATTAGTATATAGTTCTTTTGTTGTCCTGAAAGTATATCCACTGCTACATTTAAGATAAATTTGAAGGATGCATAAGTAGATCATGATGTTTATCTAATTTAATTGGCAATGAATTTACAAATGGTACATATATGAAGACAAGGAGGGATGAAGACAAGGAGGGATGAAGACAAGGAAGGAATAACCCTTTCTTTGCCATTGTTGTCACAGTGTTGTGACTTAGATTATTATCAACAAAGGTTTACTAAGAGGTCCATATTTATCCTCCTTTGAAATATTCATCCATTACAATGCGAGTGATGTAGCACTCACAAACAAGATACAACATACATTTTGATATTATAGAATCAATCAGCAACATAAGGATAATCATGGATCCATGAAGTAAATTAGGCAGGAGTAATCACAATTATAAACTAGAAATGATGTTTTTGTATTGTGGTGCTGATGGGATTACTGAAATTTGACTATAAAAGTAACATTTCAGAAAATATCAACAATCTGATTAAATGTGAAATATTCTGATGTTAGAGGAATTATAAATATGATATTATATGATAAAACATTGTCTATAAGTATGAAATTGAAGCAAGCATTCAGAGTATATAGGATGACAGAAGGTCCTGCGATGGAGATAGCAAACATGGTAAGATGAAAATCAGACCTAAAATGAGAAAAGGGATTTTGTATTTTAAGTTTGGGCCCTCATACTCCATATCTCTGCACAATACTCAGTGACAGAATATATCAGTTGAATATAATGCCATGAACAAAGAGAAAGAGGATCATATCTTTCAGTTAAAGATTATAAAAGTACATGATGGATGTCATACTTGTAAGTTGGCTGAAACTTTTCCAAACTTATTGATAATAGCATCAGGTACTCATCTGGACATAGTCTCTCTCTATAATGTTTTTGGTTTTGCTTTGCTTTTTGTTGTTATTTTGTTTGTTTGTTTGTTTGTTTGGATAGATTGTTTTTAATGTGACTAGGTCACAATGGCTAACCCATAGAGATTAATACTGAAGATCCAGGGTGAATTTCAGTGCCTAAGAGGTAGAGACAGAAGGATAAAGAACGGGATGTTATCTTTGACCTTGTATCAAAGAGACAAGAGAGAAAAAGGAAAAGACCCATCATTTTGCCTTACAAGGCATCCTCCTGGCAAACCTTTCCTTCTTCACCATGCAGCAGTCACAAGGAAACTGCCATATATTGTAATGCCAGCTAGTGGCTGAATATTGCCTATCAATATTGCCTTAACTTCAGGGCTAAGCTCCAACAAATTTCAGATCCAAAACCAAAAGGGCATAATTTGATAAAAATCTTATTGCTGAATAGCTTACAGACATCCACCAGCAGTTTGGGTTCCTTTTAAAGGGCAGCACATGGTCGGCAGAACTCAGAGGAGGATTTATAAGTGTAATTATTGCCATGTAATTCAGCAAATCACCTTTATCTCTGAGATCCTAAAACTTACAATTTTTTGCATTTTAGTCATTGAGATTTTGGCAATAAAGTATTCTATAAAATGTATTCTAACTGCACCTGGAATCCTTCAACAAATTTTGATTCATTAAATAATAAAATAAGTGATTCAAAGAAATCTGTAAAAGTTAACTTTTTACATTTATAATATTATATACTTTTAAAAACAATGTCAGATGTAAATTTTAGGATCTTGTTCATTAACATTCATAATGAAAATATATAGCTGATAAATTTTTAGAAAAAATTAATAGACTTATGTACAAATAATTTAAAAATAACTCACAAAGTATTCACTGTAGAGACAGTTTTGCATTTTAGCAATTCCATTATAACCTAGGATCGATATACATGAAATAACATCTCTCAGCTGGGTCTACCTATCTCATCAGGTATGCATGAAATGACACATTGTCTGCAATTTATTGAGCACAATTCTTATTACCTAATAACTTGAGGTTATTATACCCAAACTTATTTCTTAGTTATCGGGAATTGTAAGCATGCAGCTTTTGGAAAACAAATTTCAAATTTGAAGCAAAATAAGTAAAATAAAGCATATCAACATAAACATATTGGCCTGTAGAGAATTTCAATTCAGCAGAATGGCTGTTCTAGAAAGGTATTGTGGAACTTTAAAAACTATATCTTCTTTAAAAAAAACAAAGAAGGGGAGGAATTATATCTCTGTGCATTCTAGGTGTGATTTGGCTGGAATGCAGACATACCCCAGATTACAGTATGATCTGGCTGGAATACAGACATGTTTTGAGTACTCACCTTCAATTCCAAACAATGAAGGTAAGATTAGTTTTTAGAGGGAAACAGCCATCTTAGAAAGTGACCTCTAGTTGAGGGACAGACAAGGTGATGAATCAGAGAAAGGTTTGGCAGAATGAGTAAGAGATAGGATACATCCAATGAGATAGGATACATCCAATGAGATAGGATACATCCAATAAGATAGGATACATCCAACTTTCACAGGAAGAGCAGAGGAAGAAGAGGCTACTTGAGAGCAACTCAGGGAGAATGTGACAGCTTTACAAAGACAGGTAGCAGAGAGAACAGCTAGATATAGGTGAGACAGAAGGAGCCAAAAAGTGAAAAGGAGCCTGAAGGTTAGACATATCGCCAAAGTTAGTATAAGCCAAGCAGAGCAATTCAGTCAGAAGCTATGAACAACAAGACTGAATCAGTCAGCTTGGAAGATTTGATTGAACACAGGCTAGAAGCTTTTAGGCTTATGCATAGAGATAGTTAGAACAGAGAAAGAAATGCTCTTGGCTCAACCCAAGCCATGGATTTGAAATTTGGGTACTGCTCTCATCTCATCCCTCTTTCTGAGGAAATAAAATTGAAATTTACATAACATGTTGTTAATTTCTATGGGCGAATTTTTATATGATAAGTATATAAGAAAATGAGATATGAATTACATACTTAAACCGTGGGGACATGAAAGCTAGCCCTAGCCTGATAGCACTGTGTTTTTGCCTGCCCAGAATGAACTGCTCTACCCTACTCATTAGATTGTTCAGATCTGATTAATAGCTTACATCTATTCCCTATGATGACTAAAGAGACTTAATATAGGGCCAGGCATCCAATAAGGGCTATTGACTTTTTGCTCTGGAATGCCTAGGGGTTCCTAGTGGCCTGCAGGTAAGATGAGAATGATGGGCTGTAGGTATTAACAGCTGCCTTTGTTGCTGTATACAGCCTGCTTATTGCTATGGGAACAGGATGCAATGGTCTTCTTCTTACTATATACTGGGAAAGAAACAACTGAGGGAAGTAAAACATTTTTCTTGACCAGTTGTGGATTCCATGAAGAGTTGTAATGCACACCTTTCTGGTGTCTGCACAAAGTTCCAATATATCCATGTACTAATCCATACAAATCTCATATTTTAAGATTCCTAGCTATTCTTTGACCTTGACTAAGGTATTCTTCATTTTATCAGGAAACAACAGTCTATTGCTATTGCTTTAGCTTATGTAAATAATGTAGCCTCTTTTATTGGCAGAAGAAGCTGAGGAAGAGGTTCTTCCTTTATAGCAAAAGGAATCAAGGAAGAAAGGCATTGGGAATTAGTCATGAAATGATTAGAGATGCCAGAATTATTAAGGGCAAGGATTCCTACTGGAATCTGATTGCCAAAGGAAATATTAAAATAAAAAAATAATCAATTACAAAATAAAGAATGAAGTAAAATGTACAGAGTAATTTGAGATATTCTCTCTATCTATAGCTTCCTTTCTTTATTATCCAGGTTTATTACTAGGAGGTGGAAAGATATTTGGTTAAGAGCAAGTATTGTTCATCCAGAGGACTCAAATTTGGTACCCAGTACACACATTTGGCATCTCATGCACAAAACTCAAATCCCAGGATACCCGATGCTCTCTTGGCCTTCATGGACATCAGCACTCATCTGACCATATTTCCCCATCTCCAACACATACATGCACATGATTAAAAATAATGTGTGTATGTGTGTGGTGTGTTGTGTGTGTGTGTGTGTGTGTGTGTGTGTGTGTGTATGTGAGATAATGTGCATTACATATACTTAGGAGGTTGCATATTGGATAAACTAGAACTCAGAACCTCAAAAGCTTAGAATTTGTTCAAAGTAGAACTATTAGAAGCTGAGGGTAAGAAATTAAATGGGTCTGAGTGCTTTCCCCATGCCCACCACTCTTTGTTTTGCATCTTGATTCCTAGTCACTTCTGTCTCAAATTGTTAAATCTCTGGCTTGACCATGTGAGATTGATTCTCGAAGGCTAGAGAAGAACAACCTACAGTGAAAGCGTGAGGGGCATTGACAGTAGGGCTTTACTTAGGCCGATCCTTAAGTCTTTATATACACTGGAGGTCTATAGGGAAGCCTCTTTTGTTTGTTTCCGAGATGTGCCTCCATTCATTCAGCATACGTCTATAAATATGCCATGTGCCAAAAGTACATACGTAATAACATAGGTTTACTGTCAGTGAAGACACAATTAGAATGCTGTATCCAAAAGCTAAATCTAGATAAGATTATTCTAATGAATTTTAAACCATGAATTAAAATAATCAAAACTCTAAATTTTAGATTATAAAGGACCTATTAAACTAAGTATATCAATTTACTTCCTTATATTTCAAAAGTACACATTCTTTGTTGCCTAATCTACATAGGATGTTTTCTCATAGAGATTTCAGTGCAAGCACTTTGCAAATGTAGTTGCTCAATCCTTTGAAGCCAGGTGACTTTGCTTTAGCTGGCTTCTAACCCTCAGTGTTACCTTCTCTGTTTCTGAAGACTAATTTTAGCAGTTCTTCCCACACTAAACTCCCATTTTTCAAATGTGAAAATCTCTGTTAATGCAATTAATCTCACACTTCATAAACAACACATCTATCCTTGTAACTCGTCCTTTGCTTATATCAAAGTCATCAATTAATTTCGTAGTTCAGATATGAGGTTTCTCTCCTCGCTGCATTCTTCATTTATAGCAAGTCATGAAGACTAGGTGTTATTTATGAGGAAACTCAGTAGTATTTCATACTGAGAAACATCTCTTGACTGAGAAAGAGCTAAAATCTTCACACACACACACACACACACATACACACACACACACACACACACACACACACACACACACACACACACACGAGTTATTTTTCCTCCCCTCTCTTTTATCCACATGAATGTTCACTTTCAGAACTAACAAGTCAATTCATGTAATTATCTTGTATCCCTTATGTTGGCATGGGGTTTTCTGTGAGCTCTCCAAGCTTCTGGCTGCTGAGAGACACAAGAGCAGCTAGCTTATTCTGTGTGTTCGATTAACATAAGAAAGCAAAATTTGCATCTGGTCACCAAACCTTTAGTCATCAATCAGCAAATAGAACCAGAGTGGGCTAATAACAGAGAGAGCTGGCTTTGCGAGGAGAGGCTGAAAGGGATTTTTATAAAGCACCAGCTCACAGTTCTTAACTCCCCCAAGCCATTAAATACTGAATGAATCTTATTTTTCCTGTCAGCCAGGGTTCTCCTATCCTCCTCTAAGACAGGTATGATTTTTCATTATACAGTCTTTTTGTGGGGACATTTGGATCGCCATTTGAAATGCCAAGCATGTAAATGGTGCTATCCCCACCTGTGGATAAAAGCCCAGTATACTACCTGTGCATTTGCTCAGCATAAAATATGGGCTTCTATTTGAATGATAATTTTTTAGGACCATATTGAGATATGATCCTAGGAGACTATCAGAAAAGGAGCAAATGCTGAACATGGTTTCTATGTTTTGAATGCATAAACACCCTCCTTTTGCATTTTTCTCCGTGATATTTTGATAGTGATTGAAAATACTTCAGAAAAGAGGGAGGCTTTTGAGAGACTTCTTTTTGAAAAATCAACTAAATTATACAGTTAAACCCTTAACATGTAAATTAATTTATGTAACTACTTAAAGTGGATATATGTGCTTCTATTTCTACCAAAAGATGAGGTAATCTGGGTTATATCTTACACAATCAAACCTACCAGCGAGCTCATTTTAAAGTTGATAAGTTCTTCTTAGAATTTTCATAAACCAGGATTTTGTGGTTGGAAGGAATAGAGAGATTAAGGGAAGGAGCCAATCTACATGATAGACCATGAAACCAGAAGCTGGTCTTCAGTTTTCTGTTTTGCATTAGTTCTAACTCCCCTGACCTCTTTTCTCTTTACTTTTCTACCTTAACTTTTGTGCACAGACGAATATAGTTAAATATCTATCATTTTCTAAACATTAGTTACTGAATGAAAAAAGAAGAAATTGAAAAAAAGGAAAGGAAAGGACATGGCAGCTCCTGGATATGGCGGAGGAGGAACTTTATTATAGATGCCTGGGAGAGCATAGACAGAGGCAGGGACATCTGGGAGAATCCAGAGTATACATGGTCAGACTGAGCTGGGCCATGTGGGGAGGTCTGGGAAGAGGAGAGAGAGGAGAACAAGGTGTAACAGCCAGGAAGCCAAAGGTACAAAAGGAGTGTGTAACCGAAGTCTGCATTATATAGGGGAGAGCCTCTCCCAGAAGGGCAGCCCAGCTGGAGAGTTCAGGATAGAGGCTGGGGTAAAAAGGGTCATACCATGTAACAGGGGAGACTGAGGGATGCTGAGAGAACCTGGAAGCCAGGTCTTACTCTGATATACTAAATAGGCAGCTCAGCTCTTTGTCCTGGGTTCGAAACATAACAGTTACTAAGAAAGTTGGAGTTTCCTTTGGTGTTCTTAGTCTCCTTAATAAAATATTAAAGGGTGATCTAGAAAAGAAGTCTGACAAACTCTTTTAGCATGTGAAACAAAGAGAAACAAAGCTAACAAGCTATCAATTCTGGGGTATGCCTCGTAGAGGGGGGTGAAGAAACTAAACCTTAAGCTGAGACACAACAGTCAGCGAGGAGGATCCCCAAGCAACTGGGTGATAGAGATGAGAAGTTCTGGATGATACCCTCCAGATCTGTCCAGTTGCCTAGGAATTTCATAAATTCATTGTTTTTAACAGCTGAGTAGTACTTCATTATGTAAATGTACCACATTTTCTATATCCATTCCTCTGTTGAGGGACTTTCCAGCTTCTGGCTATTATAAATAAGGCTGCTATGAACATAGTGGAGCACATGTTCTTATTAGATGTTGTAACATCTTCTGGATATATGCCTCGGAGAGGTATTGCTGGATCCTCAGGTAGTACTATGCCCAATTTTCTGAGGAACCACCAGACTGATTTCCAGAATGGTTGTACAAGCTTGCAATCCCATCAACAATCTCAGGGTTGTTTTGATTTGCATTTCCCTGATGAGTAAGGATGTTGAACATTTTTCAGGTGCTTCACAGCCATTCAGTATTCCTCAGTTGGGAATTCTTTGTTTAGCTCTGTGCCCTATTTTTTAATGGGGTTATTTGGTTTTCTGGAGTCCATCTTCTGGAGTTCTTTATATATATTGGATATTAGTCCCCTATCTGATTTAGGATTGGTAAAGATCCTTTCCCAATCTGTTAGTGGCCTTGTTGTCTTATTGACAGTGTCTTTTGCCTTACAGAAGCTTTGCAGTTTTATGAGGTCCCATTTGTCAATTCTCAATCTTACAGCACAAGCCATTGCTTTTCTGTTTAGGAATTTTTCCCCTGTGCCCATATCTTCGAGGGTTTTCCCCACTTTCTCCTCTGTAAGTTTCAGTGTCTCTGGTTTTATGTGGCGTTCCTTGATCCACTTGATCCTTGAGCTTACTACAAGGAGATAAGAAGGGATCAACTTGCATTCTTCTACATGATAACCGCCAGCACCATTTGTTGAAAATGCTGTCTTTTTTCCACTGGATGGTTTTAGCTCCCTTACCAAAGATCAAGTGACCATAGGTGTGTGGGTTCATTTCTGGGTCTTCAATCCTATTCCATTGGTCTACCTGTCTGTCGCTATACCAGTACCATTCAGTTTTTATCACAATTGCTCTCTAGTACATCTTTAGGTCAGGCATGGTGATTCCAACAGAGATTCTTTTATCATTGAGAAGCGTTTTTGCTAGGGTTTTTTGTTATTCCAGATGAATTTACAAACTGCCCTTTCTAATTCTTTGAAGAGAAAGGAGGCAGGTTTAGCAGTGAAGACAGGCAAGCTACCTCCTCTAACAGGGTTCTATAAAGCATCAGTACATTATATCATTTAGGGGTTAATCGTTGCTCCCACCTCCTCAAATTATCTTCAGGTCAATCACATTTTCTCTTCATCTCCTGGCCTGAGGATGAGCTCTGTAACTCTTTGGGGAGGGAGGAGTAGGAGGCAGAAGGGAGTTTTGGGGGTTGAGGGATGATGATGACAACAACAGTGTATACTCCTCTAATCTTTGACTCAGATAATATCACGTAGACATCTGAGGCCAGAGGCTTATTCTATTCTTTTGTCTAAGCTTTCACTTACAGGGACTTAACAAAGCCTTACTAGCTCTACCTTTTCATATGGTAATTAAAATCCTAAGGAGTAGTAAATGTCCTGTTCATCTTTCAGGTGTTATTAGGGAAATAGGAGGTGGAGCCCAAAGTCAACTAAGAGGGAGGTCAGGCATCCTTAATGGCCTCTAAAACTAATTTAAAGCAAATGGCCTCTACTGCTAATCCCTGTAATGTCTTCCCTTCCAGAGTTATGACCCTAAAAACATTGAGGTTCTGGGTGGAAATAGGGGTGCAGAAGAGTTTAAATTTTCCATTCTTGTTGACTTTCAAGCTTTGATCGAGTGATTTGGGGAGGGGGGGTGTCCCAGATAGATAAATCTCAATGGGACCATCTGAGTACATTTCAACTGCAAACAAGAGATAATAAAATTGAGGCAAATATTGAGTAGATAAAGTTCAAATATCAATAGCACCATTACTAAGATTATAATGGCTATAACCCATTGTTTACCATGCAAATAAGAGATCCAATTTCCAGGTTTCAACCAAAAAGGATAGTGGTGTCTGGACTGGAGTTTAGTTAACACCCTCACATACAGCTGCCTTCCAGGCAAGGTTGCTAATTTTAGAGAAGAGAGACCAAGAAACCAGAACACCCTTCTGGCATTTCTGGCCTCCAGCCAGAACAGAGCCAAGGATAGATTTGGCTTCTGGCTCGGGACAAGATCGGAACCACTGCTCTTAGGGTCTCCCTGTCCTAAAAAATATTATTGACCAATTTCTCCTGTCCTCCTCACATTACTCCAAGTATTTTCTCCAAGTCTTTCTCTGCCTCAAGGAAATCATCTCTAGTCTCCTTCTGGCACAAATCTGAAACTTACAAAGCAGAGAGAGATAACATTATGTGTGATATTAATAAGCTTCCAGAAAATTGTTGTTGACTTTGACACTTATCTAGGAAGATTGAGATTGTAACACTCTTGTGATACCTGTATGAAATGAAGTCTCTGGTCTACGTGATCATGAAGGTGAAGCCCGTGATTGCATTTGTTTCGATAGGTGAGGAGGAAGAGACTTAACTTCCATCTGTTTTCACCATGAAAAAACACAGGAAGAAAGTGTCTGTAGGCGAGAAAATGACCTATCCCAGACCCACGTTGTCACCTCGGTCTTCAAATGTTAGTGCTGTCTACAAAGTACTCATTATGCCATATACTGTTACCACTCATGAGCTGAGTGGGACAGAACTGTCAAAAATGCCCAAAGCACAGACAACAAATATAACAGATATAATAGTCGATTCACGGTGAATAGTGTGAGGCCTACCGTCGTAAGCAGAATGAGGAAAATAAGATTTAACGTCTGTCAGAAAAAAAAAAAGTAAAAAAACACTGTAACGTAAACAAAAATTAGAATAAAATTATCAATTTACATTGTCAGAAAGGTGATTCTTCTAGAAGCTAGAAGCAACTGTGGGATGCCAGAATGCAAAAATAAGTGACCATATAATCAGAAGCCTGGAGCCACCTTTTAGTGAGTTTGCCCTGACCACGCAGGGCAAAAGTTCCAGCCACCCTCTGTTTCTCCTTCAAGCTTTCTGTGAGGTTCTTCCAGTGGGAACGGCATGTTCTCAAGTCCCCCATTGGTTAACTCAGGAAAGTCATGTATTTCTCTTAAGCAGAATAGGAAAAGCTCTATTAAGGAAAGGTAAATTGAAAGCCAAAAAGCTATGGTGGCAAGAACCAATTTTAGAAAAGTATTCATGCACATTCCCATGTATCTATGTGTCCATCTCCTCAGATGAAATTCTCTGTGATCAGAAGGCTATGTGTGAGGCAAGTGGGATCCTCTCCTGGAAGATCCTGTAATGTACAGCTTTCCTAAGCTCCGCTTCCCCCTCCATCCTTTTCCATGAGTAGCATAGAAAGCAGTGAGCCTCATTATATTTTCATGCCTGGATACCGTTGTATTTTGTATGCAGGAAGTTGGGATAATTTGAACAGTAATAAGAAGTGGACAAAGAACTAAGAAGTTCTCCATTTTCAGTCATGGTGTTCATGTTGGTCAAATGTTAACAAAAATATGAAGAAAGGGATGGGAATGATCCATACAGAAAAATGGTTGGTTTTTTTTTCTCCTTGTTTTGTTTACTTTAATAGTTGTTTTATCGTGATGTTTTAATATTATTATTCATGGATACTAATTATGCATATTGTTTATCTGAATGATGTTGAGTTTGCTACTGAGCAGGTTTACAATGCAAATAAACCACTCTAGTTTCTATTTCTCAAGAAGAAATGGATATTTGTTTCTTCTGCTAGAGGCTGCTCCTACCATCTCCAGAAACAAAATTCAAGGAGAAACTAGCATTTTGTTTACCCAATTTATTTAGCCACATTTGGCCCTATTTTGGTAATATATTTTGCCCAAAGCTATGCTCTTTTCTCTCTGTGAAATACTATAGTTTGTTTTGTTTATTGCACAGAGTGGCGCTGTGTAATCCTTTACTTCCTTTTTTCAGTTATTTTACTTTTCCAAAGAGACAGCTGTGATAGCTCAGAGCATCCTGCATGGTTCTGTTTTCCTTAATGTCTTTCATACCCCATTTCTTCTTGTTAACAGTGAGACATTGGGAAAGCAAAGTGTTCTGTTTGCCAGATTGTGGCAAAATGTGATAGCTGCTCTGTTGCCCAAATGCAGTTTTTAAAACTTCCATAAGCCCCAGTGTTAAAGTATATTTCCCTAGAGAAGGCACTTGTGACCTTGCAGAGGGGTCCATGACTCACATAAAGGAGAAAGCCACTAGATAAAACTTCTGTGAGATTAAAGGAGCAGGTCAAAGAAGGGGCCGAAGCTATGCGTGAAGACCACACAGCTGGCATCCAGCATCAGCCAGGACTTAGGGACCCACACTGTTGAGCTGATTATTCTAAGTGAAGGAACCAAACTCTTTGCCTCCATATCAGTCAACTGCTGTCTGGGAGGGCTATCTGAGGGTGGAAGATGAAGAGTCATTCCTAAGCAAATTGGGTTTTAATAAAAAGACACTAGAAGAAAAAGAGGATGGAGAAGAGGAAGGGGAAGAGGGAAGAAAGAGGAGGGGAAGGATGAGAGAGAATGAGAGAGGGAACAAGAGACAGAGAGAGAATGAGGGAGAGGGAATGAGAGAGAGAGAGAGAGAGAGAGAGAGAGAGAGAGAAAGAAGAGAAGAGAAGAGAAGAGAAGAGAAGAGAAGAGAAGAGAAGAGAAGAGAAGAGAAGAGAAGAGAAGAGAAGAGAAGAGAAGAATACATGAGTAAGTAGCAGAGAAAGGGCTCCAGGGGGAAGGGCTCCCACAGCTACCATAGCCACCATGCCACACAAATGTCTTTGTGAAGTTAAAGTATTGAGTGTTATTACTAACATTTAGTCTAAAGTAATATGGAGAGAGAAAGACAGACAGGCAGGCAGGCAGGCAGACAGACAGACACAGAGAGACAGAGACATAGAGAGAGTCAGAGACATGGAGAGAGACAGAGACACGGAGAGACAGATACAGAGACAGAGAACAATTTATTGGTAGCACTCAGCTACTAAGGTCAAGAGTTTAAGCAGAATGGTGTAGTTTAAGGAAAAAGACAACTCTTCCAGCAGTAGCACGTCTGTGTGATTTCCCTGTTTTGTAGGCATGGGTATTTTTCAAAACTCCACTGAATCATACACATCACCCCTGCAAATGCAGCCATAATACTATCCTGTGGACTTGAGGGAGAATATGTGTACAGCTTTTAGTAAGTGGAGTCTTTTTCTCCATTTAGCACAGATTACTGTCCTCCATTTCATGCCATTAGAAATTTGCTTTGAAAACAGAATTAGACTATGTGAGAAATAGTAGCCATGTAGGCACCAGCTCCTCAATACTAGGGGAGGTGGGGATGTTCATCTCCCCTGTACAAAATAGCAGCTTGTACAACTTGACTTTTCTTGTTGCAGAGGTCATGCCTCCCTAGATGACCCAGGTTACCTACAAGTTTGTGAGCTTCCTACCTCATCTCTGAAGTCCTAGAGTCATAGGTGTGCTATGGTACTGCGCTAGCTTTTTACTTTAAATGCTAAGACGCTCAGATATTACAATATTAATAAACCAATGCACTATCACATCAGGAAAATTGGTTGGCACATTTAGAGATTTGTGAGGAGATTTTTCTCTTTATATAGTATGAAAATATTACAGTCAGCAACTTAGAAGAAGCAATACATTATTACAAAAGGTCATGGCATGCTTCTAAGGCACTGAATAGTGTAAGACAGATAGTCTCACTTAGATGGCCCACTCTTAAAGGGTTTTGCTTTTCATGTGGTCACCACTAGATGGAGAATCTGAAAGTTCCCTTCAGGCTTACTTAGAGATAAGGGTAATACTTTAGATTCCCTCAAATCAACTACAGGCAAATCCATCTATGTGGTCTGTAGTAATCCCAAAGTATGTGCACGAATACACATAGATTTAATCACATTCTGCATCACTCACACCCACTAGAGACACTATCCTTTTACTCTACAAATTGTTCTTGTAAGCTTTGAATATTTGATATCTGAAACTGTAAGAAAAATTTGAAGCGGCAAAAACAAGCCCGAAGGTAACCATAGAAACATGCTCATTGTCAAGCTGACATCTGATAGCCCAGAGCAATCATTCTTCACACGTGCACATACTCTAGGAGTCCAAGACACATTTATGCACATTTCAACTTCAGATCTTTATAATATACTAGGGATATTTTTGGTCAGATAAATAATCTCATTTCACCAATGAAAAATGACTCAATGTTTTCGACTTTTACAAAGTCACCAAGTGAGTAAATAAGGAAAAAAAAATCTGTGTCTAGCTATTAAAGAAATGATTTTGTTGTAGGTTTTTGCTATTAATGCTGAAAACCTTGTATCTGTATCCTTTTAGAAAAAGCAAAAATACCTAATACTTGGCCTGGAATACACAACCATATCTTTTAGTTAATATAGATTTGTTACAGAGTATCCTCATGGAGTGACCATTGTAGTGCACATTGAAAATTTGGGAATGAATAAAACATTGAGAGAGAGAGAGAGAGAGAGAGAGAGAGAGAGAGAGAGAGAGAGAGCTCTATGGTCTAATATAATGGACAGATACATTTAAAGAACAAATACAAATATTATAAAAGATGATTAAGTGATCATAAGAGGAAAACAAAGAGAAATAACCCAAAACCTCACAAGGACAGGCTCTCTGAAAATGAAGACTTACTATTGGACCCAAAACATGAGAGTTACTCAGGTGTCCAAGAAGCAAGATGGATAAGCTGGCATTAGCAAGGAAGCCGCAGAGGAGGAGGCAGAGATGAGTTGACACATTTGAACAAACTGTAGAGGGAAAATTGAAATCCAGTGGTTATGGATTATATAAAGACTTGAAGAAAGTAACTGGATCCATGCATGTCCAGTATTTCCCAGTGTTGTGCCCAGAAACACTGAGGACATGCAGGAGTCAGATTCTAGAGAGAAATGAGATCTTCCTATTGACATTGGGTCATTTCACAATTCCTGTGGAACAAAATGAATGTTTGGATAGAAAAGTAGCCATGTATGTTCAGATTCTGAAGGAGAATTTCAAGCTAGAGTCACAAACTCAAATTCACTTATTTTATAATTTTATTCAAAGTCAGGTCAATAAATTGTGTTAGCCTGGGTAGAGGAGAAAGAAGGAGAGAGGAAGAGGTGGGGGAGGGAGAGAGAAAATTGACGAAAATGCCAGAAATGAGCTAGTGTCATGTCACCACCTGGTTTTCTTTCCATCATTTTGCATCATCTTTTTATAATAGTCACAGAATGGTAAAATGTTATTGGGCCAGAATAACATTTATTAATAATGAAAGTTCCAATCTCTGAAAGAATAATTTTTCTCTATGTTTTCCTAATTATAATCACATGTTACATGTCTTATCTGCATACATTACATGATCAAAGACAATAGAAGTATAGAATGGGGGAAGAAATCATCTCAGAGGATCCGAAGCAACACACTGCTGTGCCCTTTCTCCCCTTTGTGCTGGGCGCCCCCCCACTGTGGGGCCCTGGCATTTTATAATCTTTAGCATTAGAACTGAAGCATGCAGTGACGTGAAATCTTAATGCTATTGACTCCACATCACCCAATCTATCTCCATGATGGTTTAGATATCGATTAACATACAGGATAAAAACTTGGGGAAGTGTCATGTTTTTGTTTGTTTGTTTGTTTGTTTGTTTGTTTCTTTTCATGACTGTGTCAAGATGCAGCTGAATGTCTCCTTTCTACCATCAGCTTCCAGAAACACACTGCATTGGTTGATGAAGGAAAGCTTTGCACTTTTCATGAGAAGCCATGGCCACAGAAGTAGTTGCTAATTCTCTGAAGCATGGGTTCTGTAGTCTACATCAGTGGTGGGCCTGACAATCAAGTTTCCCCCATGAAACAAGGTGTCTTGACCCAGGGCAGACAGTACTTTCTCTTGGGTAAGGGGCATTCTTGGTGTAAACCAGGAGAAATTGAAGCAAAACACAGAAGTTTGTTCCAGGATGCATTGTGGATAACAATTGAAATGTCCTTAACTTAGTTAATATAAAAACAGGAGAAGACGATATTCTGACTGACAGATACTACTGTGCCTCCCGGTGAAGTACTCTGAGGAAACAGAACAAACACTAGGAAACACCAGGAGGAGGCTGCATCGTATGATACACTTTTGGCCAAGAGATGATAGAAGCCAAAGACAAATGTGAGAAACAGGTGCCAGGAGATGTCTGCTGTCCTCTTTGAGAGCTGCTACATCTGAGCTGGAGTCCAGTTAAATTGGAGTTTTTAAGAGTAACAAATAAATGATCAGACCCTAAGAAACAGTTAAATAAATAAAAAAGAAACCATCCTAAGATAGTAGGTATAGTATATTACTAGATGGCTGTATGATAGTTAAGGAAATGCAGAATAGAGATGTCTGCCATTCCAGTCATAATGTGAAAGTTAGAATATTTTCGGTCTTCTGTCTCTGAAAATCATACTACAAAACAGAGATACTCACAAATAGTACATAAAATCTTTGGAGCAGAAAGATGAAAAGACAAAACCAATCTATATGCCAATTACTTCCCTAAGTGTTGAATAAAAACAAAATGTATCATATTCAAATCAGGTAAATTTCTTAATTTAATTGGATTTAACAGTCAACTATCAAAACCAAAGTACTAGTTTCAGCTTGAGCTAACATAATGAAGAAGTGAGCTCAAAGACAGTCAGATGCAGCGAGTCCCAGAGTACAACATAATCCATCAAAACCACGGAGCCTATAATTTTCTTGTTTTATCTTAGATTGAAAAATGACTCAGACTATGTTCTTATGCAGATAAGTGATGGGAAACCTAAGTTGAGAGAAAATCCACTCGATGCAAGCTCTGTATGATAATGTATGAATCCTGCAGCCATAATTAATAACAGTTAGAAGCTTAAATGGTCCTGGGATTCACAGTTAAATAGACACACCTGTCAGTATGAGGCTTTGGAACATTATTTAGAAGATGTTACAACAATTAACCCAAGTAACGTCCACTCAGTTTCAAGCACAGATAAGTGTTATGAAAATAATATAGGTCAGATGCTTTATTTAAAGTTCTGACACAACATATTTTAAGATAAGCAATATTCAGTCATAATTCTGAAATCAATGAATAAATCATAGCCTGCACGTTTTACAGACAAAATAAATGGGGGAAGCATCCTTACTGGATTTATATTCACATTTTGCAATTAATATCATTTTAAAGAGCTTTTGGCCCTGATTTGAAATCATAGAGAAGTTTAAATAAGACATCATTTCTTTGGAATGTAAATCTGCCCAATGAATATTCCCAAACCCTTGCAAAGTTAAGGGAGGAAGTTAAGGGAGGAAGAGGAGAAGGAGGAGAAGGAGGGAGAGGGGGAGGGGGAAGAGGAAGAGCAGGAGGGAGAGTGGGAGGAGGAGAAATACCATTGTTGTTGCAAATAAATTATTTTGGCACAATTAATAGAATTGTTCTAGGAATTCCATACAACTTAATTTATAAAACACACATCAAATTTCTGTTTCATTGGTCATCTTTTATTTGCACATTAATAAGTCTGTGTTAATTATGACAACCATATGGAGTGATATCACTATAAGTCACAGTCGCCCTTGAGATTCAAGTATATAATAGGTTAGGTTGGCTTACCAGAAGCTCATTTGTCTGTCTTTCCTGGGTTTACAAATCTGTGTCACTCTGCTTGATTTTCCTTGCAACATGGTTTAAGGGAACCAAACTCAGTTCCCAACTGTTGCAAGGTAAGCTGTCTTAACTGTTTGCTGCTCAGATTCAGTGACTTCCTGGACTCTTTTAGTTGTTTACTCCCTTTCTTAATAAGCAGTATTTTACCTTTTGTTAGAACATCCCCATGTTTCACCTCACTGTGAACATCCTATCTTAGAAGTTTCCCTCTCCAGTGAAAGATTTTAATTCAGGAGGAGACTGTTTGACCACATCACTCAATTACCCTTTTCATCAATGTAGTTTTTTATATGTTTTCTGTTTGCTTATATACTTAATGGAGAGACATGCTTCCTTCTGATTCTGAATTTTCAATTTTCTTCCTGTGCAACATATCCTACTTTATAACCAGTGTTATGATCAACCTGTATGTTTCCTTGTTGTTGTTGGTTTTTTTTCAATATCAGGTTCAAAACGGTAAGTTCATTGTGATTAAGGACCCTCTCTTCTCACAGATTTGGAGAAATGGCTGGATGAGCTGAATCTCTTTCAAATGTTTTCAGTCTGATTATTTTGTATTGTGGAAATATCAAAATTATGATTATAATATGGTAGAATAATTGTGGAAAACATTGGTTTTGAGAGTAGAGTGCCGACATCTGAATTCTAATTCCCATTCACTAGTTGGATTGGTATCTGGGAGACCATGAGAAAGACAGTCTTTTTGAGCCATGACTTTTAATGGAGACTGTAATAGTGCTTTCTTTGAGGAAATAAAACATATTATTATAGCATTACCAAGCACATAGTAATGGTTCCATGAATTAACAATTTTGTTTTCAAGGGTATCAGATGAAGTTTTCTATTCTTTTCAATTTTTTTTCATAATGCTCTTTAATAGTTCTTAGATCCCACTGGCTAAAAATTCTTTTTCCAGCTAGACTCCAGATTCAAAATAAACTATAAGGCTTCTTCATGCCTATACATGGCACCTGGTTCCCACTGTAATAGATTAGGTTGTGGCTGTTACAGCTCTCTGTACTCAATACCCTGAAGACATGAACTTTTAAATGGGACCAAAGACTACATAGTCTCCAGCAAATTTTACTGAAACCTGTTAAAACAGCCTGAGACATTATCCGTCCTACCCTATCCACTTACTGTCTCTTGAGCCACAACTGACAAGACTCTGATTTATTTGAAACTTTGAAAGTGTGATTAACCAAAAGCCGTTTCCTTTCTCTGCGAAAACTTCAAGCAACAGCCTATCCACTTGGGAAATGGGCCACAGGGAGGTGGCCTGGGCTCAACAGCCTTGCCTTCTGGAAGAGTTGTAAGCTATCAAGAAGATGTTTATTTGCAACTGACCTTGGGTTCTTACCACAATCGTTGTCCCTATCTTTGGTTTCAGGTATTGTTGTCAATATAGCCAGTGTTCTCTATTGGTTAATTACTAGTATGGATCCCCAACAGGGATAATGTGCTGACCTTGGTGGTAAACAGTAAGCCTTCAGTTGTCATTTAACTCGGTGAGGGGTATGTCAGCTGCAGCCTTTTACACACCAAGAGTATACAACCATTAATCTGACACCAAGGGCCCTTACTTACTTAGCATTTATTTTAAAGATGGGACTAATACGGAGGAACTTCCTTAAATCCAACAGCAGTTCATGGCACCAACCCTTCATCAGCTTTACTCCTGCCCTTCCCTGTTTGTGAAGAAAACTGGAGAATTTAATGTTTGCAACAAATACCAGATGTTGAACACGTTTGCTGTCTGGAATCAATATGCCCTCCTACGGTTTTCTCAACCTGCTTGATTAGCTTGAATCACAGGGGATCTTACAACTGAAACTCCAGGGCAGACAGAGTAGGAGGGGGATAGAAAAGGAGGGGAAGGGCCACACGTGTATCAGCTGTATAGAAGAGAGAAATGTTTCAAAAAAGCATTCCCAGGCTAAAAAGATGATCCAGTGGATAAGAGATCATGTTCATCTTGCAGAGGACCTGAGCTTGGTCCTCAGCACTCACTGCCTGAAATCCCACCTCTAGAGCACATGACACCTTCTTTTGGCATCCAGAGATTCGCACACCTCCCCCCCCCCCACGTAACATACAGACTAAGCAGGTTACATTGAGGAAATATATTTATATACATATATGTATACAACAATAATTAATGAAAAAAGTGGCCATGAATTTGGAAGAAAGCAAGGGAGGGGTATATGCAAGAGTTTGGGCAGAGGAAGGAGAAAATTATCTAATTCTAATATAGTCCCCAAAATGAATATTCTAATGGAAATTTGAACAAAATTGCCTTACTTAAGTAAACACTGCCACTCTTAGAATACTGTATCACTCAGAGAAATTTGAAGTTATTGGTCAGGGGCCCAGATGTCTCCAGAGCAGCCCGGGGTATTCCCATTACCCTTGATTATCTACCATAACAATATGGTTCAGTCCACAGTATTAAAAACTCCAAACACTTTGGCTGCAGGACACAGGGAAATCTAAAAAATAAATCTTAAATCCACAGAGAACCTGCCCCTACCTTTCTGGCTAGCTTTTCCTGTTTTAGAAGGAGCCGAGGATGCTGCAGAGGGAGACAGGATATCAATAGTCTTGTCCAGTGCTGGACCATGCATGCCATCAGGCAAGATGTGCCCACTGTAGCACAACTGTTATAAGGTAACTACTTTCTGATTAGACTGGAAACCTTTTTTACAGGAGCGTATTTTATGCTTGGTACTACAATCCTGGTCAAAAGCCCATGGCCAGAAAAGTCAGTCCCTGCAGTAGAAACTGCTGTTTCCTAAATAATCATGTTATGTTTATGCTCAGAGACCTGAGTTGCTCTCAGACTCTCTCATAGATGCTTCTTATTGTGGGGACAACAGCCAATGTGCACACTCTTTTTTTTTTTTAAAGGGATTTAAAAAATTATGTATAAGAAAGCAAATCAGCCATCTTATGCAATTATCCTCCAGTACAAAATGTAACTCAGAAAATATTCTAAGTGAAGCTCCTCTAGAAAGCAGCAGAAAGTTATCAAATTGTACACCAATAATACTCATTTCTCTCCCTCCCATTTTGTTTGAAATATTTCTTAGTCAGGAATTTCCATAAAAAACATCACTGAATTTAACAGCGCACAGAAAGTCACATTTTTAATTGGATATTTTATTTATTTACATTTCAAATGTTATCCCATTTCCTTGTTTCCCCTCCACAATCCCCCTATCCCTTCCGCCTTCCCCTGCTTTTATGAGGGTGCTCCCCCACCCACCCACCCACTCACACTTCATTTCCCTACACTGGGGCATGGAGCCCTCACAGGACCAAGGGCCTCTCTTCCCATTGATGCCAGAAAGGGCAATCCTCTGCTACATAAGCAGCTAGAGCCATGCAAATCCCTTCAGGTCCTTCAGGCCTTTTCCTAATTCCTCCATTAGAGACCCCATGCTCAGTCCAATGGTTGGCTGCCAGCATCTGCTTCTGTATTTGCCAGGCTCTGGCCAAGCCTCTCTGGAAACAGCTACATCAGGCTTCTATCAGCAAGCACTTCTTGGCATCAGCAATAGTGTCTGGATTTAGTGTCTGTATATGGAATGGATCCCCAGGCAGGGCAGTCTCTGGATGAACTTTCCTTCAGTCTCTGCTCCACATTTTATACCTGTATTTCCTTCAGACAGGAGGAATTCTGGTTTAGAAATTTGGAGATAAGTGATTGAGACCATCCCCCAACTGGTGGCCTTGCCTAACCTCTGGACAGAATTGTTTGCTTTGAAAAGTTACAAGGTGTTATTCAAGGTTATATGGTTATTATTTATAATAATGAGTTACATAAAAGCTACATAATTCAGAATTTGTAAACATGTAGTGTGAGCATACATAAATATAATATATAAAGCCACTCTTTGATTGTTTAAAACCATACTGATGCAGAATACATGACATAAGACAAATAAAATATATCTGGTAATGAATGCAGTAAGTATTGTATCCTATCAGTCTTGAAGCTGACAATGACCTCATGAGTTATGATGTTATAAACAGTTTTTCCTTTACTATTATGAGTAATATTCTTAGATTTAACAAGAAATAATATAAATCATAGAAATAATTATTTTTATCAAGTGTTGGGAACAAAATAAAAAGGGGGGNGGGGAGGGGAGGGGAGAAGACAAAGAGAAAGGGAGAGGAGAGACAAGTGAGAGGACAAAGAAATAAGAGTAAGAGAGCAAGAGTAAGAGAGTGAGGTGTGAGCTGAGCACCCCTTTTTATGGTCTTCACTGTTGCTAGGTAACTGGGGAGGAGTTTAGCCTGAAGGTCAGAAGCTTGGGCCATTTCTTATGTGACCACTGACCATGCTTCTCTTGTGGGGGCTGTGGGAGGTGGTACCTTAGGCAGGGGCCAGAGTTCCTGGAGCATGAGGGAATGCCTACCGTGTCATGTAGGTGAATTATGACTATCGGGGTTCAGACCTCAACTTGACTGGAGACCAGCCTGCAATTCCCCACAATCAAGGAGACAGAAATAAATTATACTGAACTTATTAACCAGTATCTTAAGCTATATATTGGAACAACTAGGGTCCCTTTGAAGTTTTCTTATAGTAGAGCAAGCCTGCAACTATTGCCATAGTCGCATATCAAAGCCACATTCTGTGAGCCAAAGAGCACCTAGGCTTTGACAAGTCATCCATGACCAGAGATTTTTCTGGGCATGTGCATAATGCTATAAAATAATCCTGTTCCATCTAGACAATGGCAGAATTATTCCCTTTGTCGCTCTACATTAGAGTTAAATGGAACTCACCCTTCATGTCCTTTATTCAACACATCTGCTTTTCCTTTGTGATACATTCCACAGATACCCACTTCAGGACCTCAATTTAGTAGTCTGGTTTGGGCCTTGTTGCACCATTGGTCCCTAACTGACCTTTTCTGCTCATGTTTAGCTGAAAGTCCTGTCAGAGGAGACACGCATTAAAAATATAAACTGTATCATGTATGTAATTCCTTAACTCTGATTTTTCAATGAAATCTCATTACCCACAGATCTGTGTTGTCCGTGGCCTTCCATGCCCTACATGGTTTATAACTTGATCTCTCCAAACCATCCACCATTTCCTTTAGTCTCTGATTTGCATCTTCTTACTGTCCCATGCATTTGACAGGTTTTCCTGCCTTTGCGAGTACCATGTCCTCTGCCAGCACTGCTCACCATCTGGACCTAGAAATTATCCTTTCCTTTACTTAGGCCATGCCTTAAGTGCTACCTCTATGGAATGGTCTCTGTGACCACTTGATGAAAATAAATTCTTCCTCCTACAGCACTTTCCACTACTGTGTTTGACTCCTACCTTTGGGTTTCCAACAGTTTGATATGTGTGCTGCACACTCATTCTTTGACAGTTGTGAAATGGAAGATCCACCTGACATCTCTGTTCTCTTAAGTTTGTCTTTATTCCCTTTAACTTGAATCAGAAAGATCCCTGAGTAACACCCAATTGAGGGTTAAGTTTCAGAACATGAGGAGTTTCGAGGGAAAAGCATTGCAATACTGCCTATCTGTCTCCAGATCACTGGGACAGAGCGCGTAAGGTAACAGGTACTTTCAACTCCTCGGTTTAATCTTTGGTTGCCCCATGAGCCACCATTACAGTCTATGTAATGAAAGACTTTCTCTCTTTGCCTTCTCAGCTCTTTTTATGACTACATATTCCCTTCATTTGCTGTCTGAACAGCATAGTTGTGGCTATGTCACGACCTTTATGACCTTTCTTTTACCCTTCTAAATTTACAGGCTATTTCAGAGTTGTGAAATACATTTTTATCTTAAGAAAATAGATCTTACCCAGTGTCTATCTTTTTATACCAGTCAAGTAGTACATGTACCACATTGTGTATCAATATGTGGTCTTAATTCCCACCATTGATTTGTGCTATTCAGACATTCACATGAAGCTTCCACACATTCCTGAGTTCCAAGCCAAGATTATGACTTCACAAACTCCGTAAATGTAACAAACCTCTATCTTCCCTGTAACAGTAGAAGGTGAACAGTCAAACTGTGCCAAGGTCAAGGGTAGGTACCAGCCAACAATCCTATTCCTCAAACCTAGGAAAGAAGCATGTGTTTCCTGTCCTAGCTCATGTTCTATTGCTGTGAAGAGACATCATGACCATAACAACTCTTATTTAAAAACAAACAAATAAACAAACAAACAAACAAAAAACATTTAATTGTATATGGGATGGGTCCCTCGGTGAGGCAGTCTCTGGATGGTCCTTTCTTCTGTCTGGGCTCCAAACTTTGTCTCTGTAACACCTTCCATGGGTATTTTGTTCTCCATTCTAAGAAGAAACAAAGTATCCACTCGTTGGTCTTCCTTCTTCTTGGGTTTCATGTGCTTGCAGAATGTATCTTGGGTACTCTAAGTTTCTGGGCTAATATCTGCATATCAGTGAGTGCATATCATGTGTGTTCTTTTGTGATTGAGTATTGCATATGCCAGCAAGATTTTGCTGACAGGACCCTGATATAACTATCCCTTGTGAGGCTATTCCAGTGCCTGGCAAATACAGAAGTGGATGCTCACAATCATCTATCAGATGGGACACAGGGCCCCTAATGAAGAAGCTAGAGAAAGTACCCAAGGAGCTAAAGGGGTCTGTAACGCTATAGGAGGATCAATAATATGAACTAACCAGTATCCCCCCAGAACTATGTATCTACTTGCATATGTAGCAAAGGATGGCCTACTTGGCCATCAATGGGAGGAGAGGCCCTGCTCTTGCGGAAATCATATGCCCCAGTACAGAGGAATGCCAGGGCCAGGAAGCAGGAGAACCCTGTGAAGTAAAATAATGGCTGACCACTGGTCTAACAGTGGCAACAATACTGTAGGTCCAAATTCTTTAATTCTTTCCTTCTATTTTTGACTTAAGGCTCAACACAGAACACAGCACTCATGACTAATAGTATTAACTGGGCCAAGAATCTGTGGCTGGATCCATTTTACTATAATGAAACTACTGAGGAAATTAACTTTGCAGATAAATAAAAAAAATACTCCAGATTGTGTTTGAAAAAAAAAAAACACACACATTCTTATAATAGTTCTTTGGTGTTTTATTTTGTTTTGTTTTTAAGAAGCCAAAATTCTAGAATTCTCATTACAAGGAAAGGTGGTCCTCAAGATAAGACAGTCTCTTCCTCAGTAACTTGTCACAGTGGTGGTGAAACCCTTTGGAGTCCTATGCAAACCCTGGCTTTGGATTCTGTTTTGAAGTCTGTTGCAGCCTACATCTGGGCCAGCTGCCAGATTATTCTGTTTCTCATAGGTATCTTCACTTGTGTCATCTAGGCTAGGCCCTCTCCATTTAGACCATTTGATGACTTAGTTCCTAAGATCTTTTCATGTCTTTCTGTAATTAAAATTAAGTATATGATTAATTTTTGAAACTGAAAAAAAAATAAGGCTAGGTTATTCCAGATGTAGATCTTAGTGTATGAAGTCCTAGAGATAAGAATTGTAATGCATGTCTTCAGGCAATAAAATTAGCTTAGTTTCCATTTAAATTGAAAGAATAATGAAGGAGGGTTTGAACCTCAAGTTAATCTTATTTTGAGGGAAGGCAGAAGTAATTGAAGTTGACACAGAAGACCAAAATAGTAAAACATTGAAGGCTCTTGATTTTGATGTTGACAGGATGAACCTGTTCAGGTTTTAACTTGACTGTAGACAAATAAAAGTTGCAAAGCAGAGGGGAGAAAATTGCAGAACACAGTCTCAAACAGTGCTACAGTCACTAGAAAAGCAAGCTCTCATTTACAGGGCTGCTATAAAGGAGAACCACTGTAGGAGTGAGTCTCAGATGGGTTAAAGATCACAAGCAGCATTTTAATATGTGAACATTTTGATATATGCAAAATAGGCAAATAACAGTATCCTACAGTGAATAAAATATAATTTTGCAGATATTTGGGTCCTTTCATTCAAAATCTTTAAAGAATTCTGGAACAGAATTTTTGGGGTACAGAAAACTATCGAAATAAAAATATGTCTCTCAAATTTGGAGTAAAGACCAACAAATTCTCACATTCTTAAAATACACTAATAGAATTCTCAACCGATTATTTACAAACTCATGTTAACGTGGAAGCAGGCATATTTAAAACTTGAAATGCTTTCAACAGTAAACAATTGATAATATTTAAAAAAAACATTACGAATAGTTTGAAATTGTTGTTTCATGATACTTTAGTCACTTATCTTGTTGCTGGGACAAATAGGACCAAAAACACCCAAACAACAACAAAACCAAAACAAACAAAAAAACAAAACAAGCAAACAAACAAAAAACACCCCAAACCAAACCAACAACTAACCAACCAAACAAAAGAACAATTGAACAAGGCCTTTCTTTTGAGTCACAGCTCCAGAATGCAGTCCATCATGGTGGTGAAACCTTCATGGCAGGGGCTTGGGGCACTAGGTTAGGCTGCATCTGCAATCAAGAAGCAGGCGAGGAATGCTTAGAGTCAGTTTTCTTTCTCTTTTTATGCCGTTTGTGGCCAGTGGTCTGTGGGTTGTTGCCACCCTTGCTGATATGCACAGGTATTTTCTTCCAAGGTGATTCTAGACCTTGTCAAGCTGACAGGCAGTATCAACTCTGACACATTGGTTGAAGACACTGTACTGAGAGAAATGAGAAAATAATGAAGATCGTGGATTGCCACCCTATGTGGATGATAGTCATATAAAAATGTGATTGAGTCAATGCTAAGTTATAGGGTCATTTCTACAATCATTATTATATAGATTAACAAATACAAACCTCAATCACACAGTAAAATCTATTAATTCACACAAGGAACATTGATTTATAAGAGCCAAATGGCAGCCTTAACACAACCCCACATTTTAATAGAAGTGTTACAAAGTTTTAGTTATTAAAAATTCATAAAGGTTAACATTTTAGATATAAAAAGAGCAAGGCACCAATCGATTTAATGGGAGATAAAGGGTAGAGCATGCAATGCTTAGACTTTAAAAATCCAATTATTCCTATTAGTCTGCATACATTAGACAGTCATATTTTAGTGCTATCCCATGCCTCACTTGTCTTGCTTCCTCTTATCAAACCTCCTGCTTGCATTTTAATTGACTTGGAGGAAGAGCAAAGAGAAAAAGAGAACGAAGTTGTGAAATCAGAGAAGGGGCTCTGCATATTTATAAGCACAGAATGACCCTCTCTGACTGCTCTGCCTGTACTTTAAACACCACAGTGCTCCAAAAGTCAGTCCCCTACCCCGTAGGGACAGTCTCAAATGATCACTTCCAGATATGAATGTGTTTTATGAGCATTTGCTTGGTCTCTTGTAAGAACACTTTATAGACAGAGGAATGGTGGTGAATTTGAGGAAACTTGCTGGGTTTACACACTTCCCTGGTGACAAAGAGCAGGCCACACTTTTGTTGGTTTGTGGGTTTCTTGTTGTTGTTGTTGTTGTTGTTTTATGTCTACAAAATTCTGTGATTTTTTTTAATCTGGTGAGAACTAATAGGAAAGACATGTGGTTGCTGGAAAATGCAGCGCCTGGGCATACCTAAGAAAATGCAGTGCCTGGGCATACCTAAGAAAATGCAGTGCCTGGGCATACCTAAGAAAATGTAGTGCCTGGGCATACCTAAGAAAATGCAGTGCCTGGGCATACCTAAGAAAATGCAGTGCCTGGGCATACCTAAGAAAATGCAGTGCCTGGGCATACCTAAGATCTGCCAGTTGACAATCAGTGAGCGATTCGTGGTTCTTTTGTGGGGACTTCTGAAGTGTGTTTGAAGCTGCTTCCTAGTGGCAGTGGCTCCCAGACTTCTCAGTCTCAAAACTTGATATATGCTCTTACAACTTATTGAATAAACCTAAAGACAGCTTGTTTATTGGCATTATATGTTCCCAGTGATTTAAGTGAAAATATCTGTTATCTAAGGTGAGCTCCTCCTAGCATAATTAGTTTTTGAATGTCCATATTTAAAATATACAAAGAAGAATTTTTTACATGTTCTTTTCAAATCTCTTTCTTTTATAAGATGATAAAGTAGAGTTTCAGACCAGCTGCCATAGCCAATTTTTCATGATAAATTATCCAGATGGGGCCACAGCCATGACGAGGGAGAGGAGTCAGCTACACAGGGCTCTGGGCTTCACAGCAACCTGAGGGAGATTTGACCAGAGCGCTAGGAAATGTTCATCTACCTTGTGCCTTCAAGCTGTCTTTAATCTGTCTCTCTGTCATGGCCCTGCTAAACCCACTTCAGCACGCTGCTGCCACAAAGATCAAAACTCCAGTCCTCATTTATCTGACAAAAGAGAGGAGTAGGGCTCTGAGCAGAACATACATGTGACAGTCATACTGTGGGAGGGTTATTCTAACACATGCTGGCAGATAATGTGCTTTGATTTGTTATCAAACACTTCAGATCTGTGAGATATGCATTCATGGCATCCTCAGTTTCTAAAGCAACTATGAAGATGAATGTGAGGAACTGTTTGCAATTTTGTTGAATGCTTAGTGTGGAAATGGCTTCAAGAATAGAGTGTGGGGTGCAGGCTTCATTGATCAGTGGGTTTATGGCTTGTGTGATCTCAGGCATCTCCCTCACATGTAATTCACCAATGGCCTCTCCTCATGCATGAACTGCTCTGGCAAGAGCTAAACATTATTGCTGGAAGTCTTAGGACTGAAAGTAATAGTTCATTGTTTGGTGAGAAATAGCTTTGAAAATGTACAATTTTAACTACTAATGTTAATAGGAATAAATGAAAATGAGGGTATAATGTTTGTTAAAAATGACTCTGTTTTATTTTGATTTAATATTTATGAAATAATTAGCAAGACGAAGATATCACTTAAATTTAAACTTTACCGCATTTTATTAGGATAATGAGATGTAATTGTGATATTCATGAATTGGGACATTTGGAAATGTCAAGAGTTTCATATATTAAATCAATATTTAAATTCAACATCAGAGTAGTCTGAGATGTTTTATATTTAATTTTGGCTTGTAAGGTATTCAGAAGTTGAAAAGCATTATTATAATAAATAAGAGCAGAAACAAATGATCAAACAGGGATTCATTTTTCTACTTGTCTGAGAATTGATATATTTTCTATCACAAGATGATCCAGGAAGGTCTGCCTCAGATTACTGAAGACAATTTCCCGGTATTTATAGAATACTAGTCAAATTTTATTAATTTCATGCTTTCTGACAACTACCAGTAAGAAGAAAAGGGGGATCACTTATTAATGGACTCTTCTGTGTCTGTGGCTCATTAGATTTCAGGGACAGGGTCTGTAAAGAACCATTGAATTCCATGGTATACTTTATTCTTTGTAAGTCTCCAAATCCTTAGGAAATTGTTCTTACTCTGTGTATTGCTTTCAGTAACTCCATGAACTTGATTGCATGGAAATCATTATTGAAATAAATCACAGTATGCAGCAAGCTCCTAGATGTTTATTTCCATCTGAGATATGAAGCCAACTCTTCCTGTTGTTGCTGTTAGGTATCGAGGGAAGCCTGTTGATAAGCTTGGACATTCACAAAGACAATTCAGCAAAACCTACTGGCTAGCTCACCTTCAAATTTATGCCATAATTATGTTTCAACTTATATGTTATACTTGATAATTTAGTTTTATAAGATCATTTTATCCATATAGATGAAAAACACTAAATGCAACATATTAACTTTAATAAATTACAAGATATAGCAGAATATCTTGTGAGAAGGCTTCCAAAAATTTAGAAAGCCTGGATCCTCAATATGGACAGTCTTAAATATAAGTTGCTAAGAACTTTTACCTAGGAAATCAGCCTTTCTTCTAAGCCTACTCACAACCATCTACAAACTTACATCTCCAGATTCTGGGTGTGTATCAAAGATGATGAGGGAACTGTCTGCACTGGAGACAATGTTTAGCTAATTTCTTCTAAGCTTGTTAATATTTAGTCAATAAGATTCTCCACATTCTCACTGGGGCCACATTTGTCTAGTCTTTCTGTGTTCCTATAACATTTTGTAAATTGCATTTGTGTGTGTGTGTGTGTGTGTGTGTGTGTGTGTGTGTGTGTGTGTCTGCAGGGTCCCTTGCATATAAGGCAGTTACTTTACCACTGAGTCATATCCCCCAGCCATAGTACATTACAATCTACCCAAAGGAGATTGCTCTCTCTGTAGAACCAAGTATTTGCTTCTTTCTCCAACCTTGAGTCAGTGTCAGGGAAGCAATAAACTCCCAAGTGGTTGGTGGGTGGGTGCAGTGAATTCATCATACTTATTCAAAGTATCCTTCCTTCCTTCCTTCCTTCCTTCCTTCCTTCCTTCCTTCCTTCCTTCCTTCCTTCCTTCCTTCCCTCCCTCTCTCCCTCCCTCCCTCCCTCCCTCTTTCTTTTTCTTTTCTTTCTTTCATTCTTTCTTTTTTTACTTAAAAGCATAATGGAACTGCCCATCGTAGAGAATGTTTCGTGTGGCAGGTGGTAGCCATGTCTTATTTCCCATCCTTTATCTTCTTTATGTTTTGGAATAGTCTTCCCCTGAATTCTCTTTCCATAAGATTGAAAAGAAAGAATGATGCTATATATCTCTCAGTTGGGGCTGATGTATGTTTTAGAACATTAAGGAGTTTCCTCTCTTAAAATGACATTGTGTATACTAAAATTCATGGGTTGGAAACCAACCATGCTGGGAGGTAGGAACTAAGAAGAACTAATTAATTATGAAGGCTCTATTCCTAGAAATAGGTTGCTGTCCTTATTATAAGATAGTTTCTCTGACAATGAAGTTGTGACAAAAGCAACTTCAGTCCACTCTCTATCACCAGTCATGCCGTTTTACCTGGGGACCATGCAGCAAGACGGCCCAGCACAGTCTATTGTGTGCCTGAGACCCCCAAAGTCTGAGAAATAAAGAGATTTTTTAATGTTTTCAGTATTAAGTTATAGTAGCAAAATAGACTAAGAAAGCACTTGCTTTACAACTCAGAGAAAGAAATTTTATTATATATCATATATAAATAAAGTAAATGTGCTTCTTTTTTGTTTTAGGAAATTTTAATGAGGTGTACGGCTTATTCAGCAGCTTCTCCTTATTGATCGCAGACAAGGGTGCACTTGAAACTTATCGTTATTGTCTCTTCTCTGAGACGATATTTTATTTCTCACACCTAGTCCTACTCATTGCCTCTACTCACAATGTGTTCTAAACCAAGACAATATTTTAAAATGCAGTTTTATATAATTAATAACATCTCATCTCTTCTGTGAGGTTCCAATCTGAGGATCTCCCACCCTGATTCTCTCCTTTGTCATGTGTCTGTTTTGATGGCCTTTCTTACTCAGGACTCACTCCACTCAGACACATTGACTCATCACAAGAGCTTAGTGCTTGAGATGTGGAAAGATACACCACAGATATCAATAATGGTTTATCCTTGTCTGTTTTAACTTTATTACAAAAGGGAAAATGGCTCAAAGTTAGATATTTTTAATGCATTTCTTCAGCACTTTGCCTCTTAAATTTCATGTTCCTCACTGTACATTTTCCTGGAACTTTGGGTTGGTTTACATGAGTAGTGCAACATAATTCTTCAATTTTAGAATGAAAGCTAAATTATAAAATCAGGCAACAATGTTTGATACTTCATTTAGAATTATTAAAGTGTTACCAAAGGGGGAAACACATTAGAAGAACTTGGAAGTTTCAACGTAACCAGAAAGCAATATGCCTATATTAATTGATGGTGAAAAGGTACACTCTTGCATTTCCTTTTTTTCCAGAAATAGTCAGACTGGTAAACTCAGGGTCCTGTGCAACCAGAGGCAAAATATGCAAGCTCATGCCTATGTTTGAGCACTAGAAAGTTATAAACTTAACTTACTGTAGTACTAAGTATGGAGAAAATGTGGACATACACCATACATGGTAAAGGGAGCTGAAGTCACATCCTCTAGTACCTTACAGTTTGCTTTAAGATATTTATATTTTTATTGTACATAAAAAAGAATCGGCTAGATATCCTTAATTTTAAAAGGACTCATACAACTGCTCCTTAGACTATGCAATATAAAATGAATGTATGTGGAGCCTGTTGTGACATCACAGGACTAATGATAAGATTTGGACCAGAGTGACTACTCAGAAGGCAGAATGGCTGACTGTATTCTTAGTGTAATTTGAAGATCTGAGCAGCATACATATTAATATGCAAAATAGTAATATGTGAATTACCTCCTTATGTACTAAAACTATATGCATTAAAGTCTCATTATTATAAAATCCACAAATCACAAAGGGATGTTCATCTCCAGAACAGATCACTGCAATATTCCAAGCATCAGCAAGGAGAGAAACAAGACTCCCTTTATAGTTGCTAAGTACCTAAGATATGTGCTTGTGCATAAAGATACTCATTTCATTTATATGATTTCTTTTTGCAGAACCAAAGTTGGGATAGTTTTGAGGAATTATTGTATTCTAATTATTTTAACTGTGATGTTGAAATCAAATTCATCAACGAAATAACTATGTTTGTAATCAGAAGCAATTATAGTAAGTTAATAATTCTGTAGAGCCCATATATGTTGTGTGAGATATAAAAAAAGGAGCCATCCCACAGTACTGCCGGCTACTCTCTGGTCCCTGTGGTCTTGACACCTCCATGGCTAGCCCCATGTAGTACTGATTGCCCATCTCACGGTTCTCTAGTTGTTAATTCTATACATTCTCAAACATCTGCCCCCTGTGGTTAGCTATCTCAAATCCTCATAACCAAGTAAAATCAAAACTCTAGAGGTTTGTGATTTATCCATCAGATTTATATTAGTAAATTTTCAACCCACAAAATGCCCGCACAATGAACTCAGAACTCAGTTGATATAAACACAAGCTACACACCTAGATGGGGCAAATGCACCCCACTTATTATTAATCATCTAAGCAATCCCCAATACTTATGACTCCCAGGATGGTGTGGTCTGGCTCCTCTTCCTCTCCTCTAGATTCCATCTTAACTCCTCCTCTCTGTCCATTCTTCTCCCTCTCTGTACTCATCTCTAAAATTCTCAGCCTGCTTTCCTTATTCAATGCCCAATCATAGACTTTGGCCTTATCTTTTACCTGCTCTCATCTGCATATAGACAACAATCCACATTTCCCCCTTTAGGCTTCTTATATTTTCAGATAATATTGGTGGTTCTCAGATTTTTGATGGGGTGGAAAGATTAGTTACATTCTCATAGCCAACCCAGGCTATTTAACATTGGGAGAATATATTTGAAAGGATAGTTTTCAGATAGTATACAAGCTAAACCAGGACATAATATGGATTTATAACCCTTTTAAAAGTTAGAATAGATAGCAAAGTGTTCTATTTAATGGACAAAAATGATGGACTGGGTGTTAGGTGTATTTTGTACTTTATAAATTACAGAATGGTAATAATTATGCTCAATTTATATCTGAGATGAAAGAGTCTTTTAATTGGACAAAAAGAGGGAAGTATTGTGGCTAGCCCTGGAGCTGTTTGTCTTTTATGCTAATTCTTCTTCTCCAAGAGGGGCTGCCTGAGTAAATCATGTACTCAGGTGATTTCAGGTGGACAGTCCCCTAATGAATAAAGATTTCGGGGGACCAATCATTGGGCGAGGAGTAGGTGGGACTTCAGGGTTGGAGAGGAAGAGGAGAAGCAGAAGGAGATGTGTTGAGCTTTTGGACAGGAGACATGTGGAGGCCAAAAATATAACTAGTGGAGACCCCGTTTCAGGTGGTAGGTCCATTGGGATTGGCTACTAGAGGATTTAACTTAAAGTGGCTTACAAATTAGGATGCTAGTTTCTGTGCCTAACGATTGTGTTACCTGTTAATTCTAACTAAGTTTGTATAGTGTTTTCCTTCATGCAGCGACTCAACTGGGTTCCAGAGAGAAAGGTACAGTGGCAAAGTGTGGATTTGCAAGAAGTGCAACACAGACGGATATGGGAATTTGGATGTTTGGGGCTGACATAGCAACGACCCACTATGGAAACTTAGTGAGTCAGGTGGTGATATTTTGTACCTCTGGGTCAGAGAGTCTGCCGAGATGAGAACAGGCCAGGCCCGCCTGTGTGCTAGTGCCTTGTCGACAAAGCATGGATTCATTTTTTTTTTTTAAATTTTTCATACAACACATATATAGTCTTGATGTTGCTTTTTTTTTTTTTTTTTTTTTTCGTTCCTGACTAGGAAAGTTTCCCTGAGTTAACCAGTCTGGGTATGTCTGGAAAAAATCGAAGAGTGTAACTTTCAATCATCACTTAAATATAGGTTAGAGACAGCATGGGAAAGGATTCGATTCACAAATCATTATGTAATTCACACATCAAACTGATCAGCTTTAACATGAAATATTTATTACTTCTTACATGTCTCTGTGGGTTTTGGCTGTGTCTCCTCATTTATGTACAACTACCTGCTGCGTCAGCAGAGTCGGGCTGGACTCGAGCAGTCTTAGGTAGGATACCCCAACAGCTCTGCGTCATCGGGTTCCCATCTCATGGCAGGTGAGCCAGAGGTAGCTCCCAAGCTGATGATAGAAGCAAGAACAACTAGTCAGAAGGGCACATTCACTATTTAGACCCTCTACTTGGATCAAGTCTGAAAATAGCCTATTGTCCACATCAAGCCATGTGGTCTCCATAGATCGTCTGATCACTTCGCGGAGAGGGGTGTTGAAATCTCATTTATGATTAAAAAGCAGATGTCTTCAGGCACCAACACAGGAAGTCATTATAGCTCACATAGTTTTATTTTTTTTAAGTTCCCTGAGTTCCCATTTGGTTTTGCCCATAAATGGATGGGTGGGTCATTTCAGGGCACCAGAAGCCGACCAGTAGCCACCCCTAAAGAAAAATGACCCTTAGTAGCCACAGACAAGAGCTACCATTTCTTTTACCAATGGCTTGCAACTTTGAAGGACTGACTCAAGCAAAGTGCTGTAGGTATCCAGATCAGCAAGCTCTTTCCCGTTCTAACAAATGCTCTCTGTTAACCCTATTCTGAAAAACACACTAATAATATAACATAAGATCATATTTTCCTCACTTTAAAAATAAAAATAAGACATCAAAATACAAGAGATTTGAAAATAAAGACACTAGCTATGCAAGCCTGATGACCCAAGTTCTAGTCTCTGAATACTGGTAAAAGTTGAAAGGAAAAACAATGAAATCCACAAAAAATTTCATTCAACCCTACATGCACACCATAGCAGACCACAGGACCCCCCCCCCACACACTCACACACACACACACACACACACACACACACACACACACACACACACCATGAAGTTCACCAGCTGTCTACATAGTAGCTCAGTCTAAAGAAATGATTTGGTTTTGTTCTAAAGTTTTCTTACTGGAACTAATTCCCTGGCTCTTAAAGTATGCTTGACTTTACCCCTCCAAATATTAGTAGTTATAGCTTTGAAATTTTTACTCTGCATTCTGGAATCCTATACATTTTGGTGTGTTACTGACAGGAGACAAAAGCTACATTGCTAATAAATAAAACAATATACAATGTTAAGACATTAAGATTGACTTCAATATGTATGTATGTATGTATGTATGTATGTATGTATGTATGTATGTATGTACAATTAAGAAAGAGAAAGAAAATAAAGTTGGGTAAAATAATATAAAATATTAAATGCTTTTTTTTTTTAAAAAAAAGGATGTATGGAGGATCTGGTGGCATTGGAGGAGGGAAAACATGACCAAATGTACTAAATAAAAAAATTTTTAAAAAACAGTAACCACACACACACACACACACACACACACACACACACACACACCCAACAACCAAAAGGGAACCAAAAAACATTAAGTGAATCTCCAAGCCTGAACAATGTACTAGTCTCAAAGACCAGAAAGTGCAGATGAGTCTAATATAGTGGTTTTCACAAAGATTATTTTTTAAAAACAAGCTTTTGTGTCTGTCTGTGTGTGTGTGTGTGTGTGTGTGTGTGTGTGTGTGTAGCACTGGCTATCTTGGAACTTATTCCATAGAGCAGACTAGCCTCTCCCTCCCATGTGCTAGGACTAGGGTATTCACTACCACCACCCAACCACAAAGAGCTTTTTAAATTAATGGAGTTCATAGGAATAGCACATCTTGATTTTTATAAAATTTTTCTTCTTTAAAAATCATTTCCAGGAATCTGTGGCTAAATAAGAGTGGTTATGGAAGCTACAGAAATTCTCCTCCTTATACTGACTATGAACCATTATTGCAGGAAAGTACCACCTCAAAGTTTACCAAATTAAATATTTAAACTCAAATCTTAGGAGCAGTTTCAATATTCCCTGCCAAATATACTAAAACCACACTTTAGGACAAGATAACAATGTCTAAATAAAAGGCCAAAATATTAAATTTCCATTTTATAATTCATAAAAGCTATGTATAATCTTGTTTTTCTATCATTCTTTCAACAACTTTGCCAGGTTGGACTGTGGTCTGTGCTCACTGACCTTGAACAGTGTGTTCCTGGGAGGTCAGGATACCTTTCTTCTCCATCATTAACTCATTACTGCCTGCAACTACAGTAGTTGTTTTTATAATAGTTCTCTCTGTTACACCCAAAATGGAGGCTATTTTGAGAATCCCAACTTCACATTGGACAGTCACATAGGATTTTGTGCTATTCGGAAAATTGATTTTCTTGTAGATGCTACATATGTATGTATTTATGAGTGTGTGTGTGTGTGTGTGTGTGTGTGTGTGTGTGTGTGTGCGTGTGTATATATATATCAACATATTTATTTTTCCTACCTTCTTTCCCTTTTGGCTAACTTTAGGTAGTTTCAATGAGAGGAGGACTGAGAACAAAATCCGTGTCAGGAAAAGAAGTCTAGAAAAGAATAACACTTGAGCACTTAGCTTGAAATGCCCTTTCTACAAGTCTCTTACTGAGAGTCTATGCTGTGACTATTTGTAAATATAATAGTGGTTCTCAAGACAGATGGTTATTTACTGTGTTTTCTCTATTATGCCGGATAAATTATTAACAAGAAAATAATTGAATATTGAATATGCCCTGGCAAAGAAATAATCTTTCACCAAGTCTGTCACACACTATGTCGTAAGTGTGCATTCCAATTAGTAGCGTAGGCCAAGTAGATTAATGTATGAAATTGTTTAAATTCATGATCCAAGTCTGCTTTCCTTAAGAACTTAGTCCCATTGTGAGTCAATTATTATTTAAGCTTGTTAACTTTGAATTTCAATGTATTTTGTGAACCATGGATGTAAATCATAATTCAATTATGCATACCACTGAAAAAAATCCTCAAACATTTTCATTTTTAAAATATTGATAGTATTATATCACCGCTGATCTAATAATTTGTCATTTTGACATGTTAAAATGTAAGACTGAAATATTTCATCAACTACTGGAGACTGGAAAGAACAGGGCTCTAAAAGCAGCCTTAACAAAGCTGTTGAATATTACTGGATTATGAGAACGAACAAAACTGTTTAAGCATTATGTAACTATAATGTCCCCAAGCGACAGTTCCCAAAATGCGCCCCCCTGACTGGCAGCAATGACAGCACCTGGGAACTAACAAGAATAGCACAGTGCTACACCCCATATCTACAGTGTCGAAATCAGAAATGCGCCAAGTACCAACCAGTCAGCAATGTCCTGAACCCAAAATGATTTGGATGGACATGAAGGTTGGCCAGCCTTACATTTGCATTGTCAGTCATTTTTGCTATGATAAGGTCACTTCAAAGGACAAAGCATTATTACCAGTATTTGATAAATGAGGGGCAGAAGAGATGCCTCTGAGAGTAAAAGCTTTTGTTGCTCTTCAACGGGACATAGCTATATTCCCAGCATCCTTGTCTAAGCTCATAACTACCTGTTAGCTCCAATTTTTGGGAATCTGACCCTCTATTTTATCCTTTCTGGGTACCTGGACACACAGGATTTCCATGCATACACTCAGATGCACGTGCGCGCGCGCGCGCGCGCACACACACACACACACACACACACACACACACACACACTCACACACTAAGGAGATAAAAATTTATGTCTTCAAATTTTCAATCCCAACTTAAAGTAACCCCAATAAAATTGGTATTTCATACAGTAAAAAATGTCTATAATACATAAAAGTCACAATGAGCACAGAAAACAGATTTCTTGGCTCTGAGTTAGAGAAGAGAGGTGCATTCATAGACCACTTCTGGAGCATATAATGTCTAATCACACAGTAAGAAGAGTGCTATAATGATGAATGATCTAAATCTAAAACATGGCTAAGGACATGAAATAGAACAGGCATGAATCTTATGTCTTGATGTTTGTTATCGAAAGAAAGGCACAACACTTGTTGCATATCAATAATCGAGACTATTGAGCACAGAAATATTGGAAATTAAAAAAAAACATTTTAAATTGAGTTTCCGTATCAGAGTTCAAAGATTTAAATATTTTAAAACACAATTATCAAGCCCACATTTTTTTCAGGCTACTCTAATTTAGAAGAGTAAATTCAAAAATTATACTCTAATACTTGTTTTTTTTTTTTTTTTGAGGGAACAAAATGCAAATGATACCTTCATACTACTCAACAATCCACACATAGTCTGTGAGGAAGTAGAAGACAGTCTTGACAAGCTGTGGTTGAAACTATAGTACATCCCTCATATAGTACATCCATACACAACTTAGGAATTTAATGACTAGAAAATCAATCAATATAATCAGTAGATTCAACTTCATATTGAACTATAATTAGCTAAAAACAAACAAACACCTAATATGTTATCAGTGTAAGTAAAGAAAAATATTCTTAAATCAGAATGATTTTCATTCAAATTATTCTATAAATTACCCCATGGTGATTATTACGGTGTTTTCTGTGTTATATTTTTTGGGGGGCTATATTGTTTGGCATTGTTGTTACCTGATTCTGAATAATCTTTATGCTACCTCACTAACATCTTCATTAATCAAAATGTGTAGTTAACAGACAATTACAACAGTGTAGAACAGATGTTCCTAACCCATAGTTAACCTAAAAAACACCAACTTCTGAAAGATACGTTAATTTTACTGCTAGTCGACATTGTCAACAGTGAGCTCCAATTCTGACTCTGCGAAAAGTTTTTATTTATTTATTTATTTTGCAACAAGGTGAGAGAAATACGTGTTGTCAGTGTGATACTAAATATTTATAACATTAAATTTTTAAGCATGAGAAACAACAGTGAATCTCATGAAGAAATGAGCTAGTTTAGAATCAGTTCATAAATAATTAGATATTTACAAAGTATTTTGTTCTTGGAGCTTGTTCACAGCAGGGGATTAAAATATACCTCTATATACACATGACAATATTCAAGGGGTGACAAGAACACCAACATTCTCACATTAGCTCCAAATAGAGACAGAAATGTATAGGGCAATTCCTCATGCTCCAAAATGAAGCTAAAGAAGCTTGCTGTGGTGAAGATGAGTCATGGCATGACAACGTGAGTGGGCATCAGGGGGAAATGCAGAAACGGAGGTCATGGCCAACATCTATGAAGCAAGTTTATAAAAAAAAATGTAAAAACCAAGATTAAAAAAAAAAAAGTGAATGAAATTGAAATTTAAAAAGCTTGTTCATGTGTGTATGGACACATACGTGCCCACACACATGGAGGCCAGAGCACTACCATAAGCAATGTTTCTTACATGCTGTCTAGCATTTTCACTAGGCAAGGTCTGTCAGTCTTTAGCATTTCTTCAAGTACATTAGCCTGGCTGACCGGTGAGCCCCAAAGATCTGCCAGTGTCTGCCTCCTTAGTGTTGTGATTACAAACATGCCACCACACATGCCATTTTTTAATGTAGGTTTTAAGGGTAAGCTTAGGTCTTTGATTAGGTTACTTTCCTAATCATTGAATTTAACGTATTTGTATATTTCATCTAAGGTAATACAGTTGTGTTTTTATAGAAAAATACTATGACACATCCTGGGAAATACATTGTAAGGAAAGAATCATTTTAATCTTCCCACTATTTTTGTGAATATGTACACAGATATTCACATATATAGGCAAACACACCATGAACCACTACCCCTTTTTCAGAGCCAAGAACACTGGGAAAAAAATTCAAGAGCAGAATGGTAATTCTTAACCATGCTTCTATTTATAGGAAGAGAGAGGAGCTCACTACTACTGACAAAAAGTGATTTTAAAATATATATGTAGAGGATGCAAGGGGGAATAATGTATTTGAATTTTTTTCCTTTATACTAAAGCCTTTTTGTTGGTTCTTTCTCTCATAGCAGATGAGTACCATTGTCTTCATTTCTTGCAGACTTACCTGTTTCTGATGGAAAAACAAAACAACCATCAGCCAACTTAACTTACACACACACACACACACACACACACACACACACACACACACTTGTTCTTTAACTTTTTGTGGAAGTTTCTGCCTCTAACAGGCCAAGAAGAGTTGAAGAGTTGTCTAATAATCCTACACCACTTCTCAAAAATGTTTAGGTCAGAATCTTTAAAATCACAAAATATTATTTTAAATAATGATTTTTTTAAAAGAACTTCAGGAAGAAGTTCAACCTGCATTTAATTCCAACCACAGGTTGACAAATTAATAAGTACTTAGATTGGATGATATTTATTAAAATATTGCACTTGAAATTTCATATAAAATTGATTTAGTTGGCTTTAATTGATAGCCAGCTAAGAGTTGTGTAGCACAGATAATGGAAGCAAAGACACAGCTGGGATAAACTGGAAGTTGATTTTATTAAATGGAAGACGAAACTTGACATTTCAGTGATCTAAAAATATTTTATTAAGTAAATATTATGCTGTACATTCTCAAATAAATGAGTATTTCTGAAATAAGTTTCATATATTGTCTTTCTCAAATTAAGGATAAACTGTGTTTGTCTTTGGTTGCTAAGATGCCCTGCGCCAAATACCTGAAATTCTGCTTAACTCCTGACCCTTGCATATAATAGACTCGAAAAACATGTATTAAAAGAAATTTTCCTGAGAGTCTCTGCCAGAGCCTGGCAAATACAGAGGCAGATGCTTGCAACCAACCATTGGACTGAGCACTGGGTCTCCAATGGAGGAGTTAGAGAAAGGACTGAAGGAGCTGAAGAGGGATTTGCAACCCATAGGAAGAACAACAATATCAACCAACCAGACCCCCGCAGCCCCAGAGCTCCCAGGAACTAAACCACCAACTAAGAAGTACACATGGAGGGACCCATGGCTCCAACTGCATATGTAGTAGAGAACGGCCATGTCAGACATCAATGGGAGGAGAGGCCCTCTGTCCTGGGAAGGCTCAAAGCCCCAGTATAGGGGAGGGGAATGCCAGGGCAGGGAGGTGGGAATGGGTGTATAGGTGGGTGAGCTCCCTCATAGAAGCATGGGGGGGGAGGATGGGATGGGGGTTTTCTGGAGGGGAAACTGGGAAAGGGGATAACATTTGAAATGTAAATAAATAAAATATTCAATTAAAAATGAAATTTTACAGGCTGTAGAGATGACTCAGGAATTAAGAGCACTGGCTGCTCTTCTAGAGGACCCATGTCTAATTTCTAGTAGCCACATGGCAGCTCATAGCCATCTGTAACTAAATTTTCCAGGGATCAAGTGCCCTTTCTTGTCCATGAGGGCATTAGGCACATGCATGCAGACATACATATAAATAAAACACTCCAAAACATAAAACATTTTTTTTAAATTACAAAGAAAATTTCCAAGATGTTTCTGCCTCCTGGTATACTCCGTTGATGGTCTTATCACTAAAAGAATGGAAAGAGGTTTGTTTACACTGAAGTTTTTATGGGGGATGGAGTTAGAGTAGTACATGGGTACACATATAAATGTAGTGGCCAGTCATCAGCCTCTGATGTCTCTTCTCAGAAGCCATATACTGTATTATGGTTTTGTTTCTGTATTTTGTAGCAGAGCATTTGCCTGGCCTGGATCTTACCAAGCACGTGAGGCTGGCCAGCAAGAGAACCCCTCCCCTGGGAACAACCTATCTCTGCTTTCTGTGCAGCCAAATCCAGCTTCTTGAGTCCTGGTGATTGAACTCAGGTCCTCATGATTGCACAATGAGCACTTCACTGACTGAGTCATCTCTACAGCCCTAGACTGAGAGTTTCCTACTAATTAATTAAGTTCATTATTTTGATCAGTCTCTTGCCCGTGGACAAAGTAATACATTGCAATGCTACGTGTTCATTTATTTTCTTTCATTTCATCATAGCACTAACGTTTATTTTCAACAATGTAATAAAATTGTTTCGTTTACATGTAACAGCTATGACAACAGCACAGTATATACTGGAACTTATGATTACCTTCTACAACCTCTAACACATTAGAATATTTGTGCAATTTATTGTATTAAGCTTTAAACTTATTTTCTGTAGTATAATTGGTAGAGTTAAGTTAGGTGAAAATGGTTTCTTTTCTGGAAGCATATCCTCCTTAAATTATTCCTGCTCTATTAATGGAATATGGAAGGGGTGGGAATATTCTTATTTCATCTGTGACTTTGATAACTATGGCCTAACCATCTGTCACACTATATTATTGTGTAAATAATTCCCATCAGGTGTCCCACTAGCAAATTCAGATCAATTAGGGCTTGTAATTGAAGCTCAATAATAATTACAGCTCCTGCAACTGAGCATTTGCCTCTGGGGGGCCAGGGAGTGATAGGTATATTTTAAGCTGTTCAAGTTTCACATAATGAAAATCCTATGAGCTTACGGTATTTGTAAAAAGCTGATTGTTTAAGGAAGCTACATGGCCATACTTTCTGAGTACAGTGTTTTGACTTTGTCATATTTTATCATCATACTACCAAGTAAAGTGATGAATATACACAGAGATATTTTGGAGCACCAACCTGGGGTGTCTGGATTCATGTCACTCCCCTGAACATATCCTGCATCCTCAAACTGACAGGAGAATGGGAAATAATCCTAAGTCCCACGACAAACCTGTAAATGGAGAGTTTACAGAACTCATTCTTCCAAGATGATCTCTTCTTTCCATATCTATAGCATGTGCTTCTGATCTTTGAATTTCAACACATCACAACAGGCAGGAACTATTTTAAGAATATTATATTTTTTGAAGAAGTGGGAAGATTGTGAATGCTTATGAGATCCGAACTAAAGAAGCATTCTTATCTATGTTGCCATATAATTATAGTCTGAACTTAAGCTCTATTCTCAGCTAAAATCTGTAAAGACCATGAGAATGTTATTTTGAGAATTCTGGCATAGAATGTGTAGGCCCCCCCATAGAGTTTTTTGATATTTGATAAATTAGCTACCATTTCATGGATAGCTCTTAGTATTCTCTTTATGAGATAAGTAATATACATGTAATAATTAGAGCCCAACTCATGGACCATCTCATCTTAGGTATTTCTGAGATGTTTTCAGAATTCTATGTGACTGGCTTTCAACATATTAATAAACTTAAATGAGGATCATATATAGACTCTTGAAAGCTAGATAATTTGATTTCTCATTGCATTTATCACTTGAAAACACAGTAACCAGCTAAAAATGAATATTGGTGATTCAAATTTTCTCAGTCACTAATCAAATAAGGGTATGGATAATATAACTTTATGATTTGATCATTATCTTTTAGAAATAATCTTACTATATTTAATTTCCTTTATAAAAATTCAAATAGGATAAAAATATTAGTAAAGTATGCTTGTGAAATATTGTGGAGGAAAGAAGATTAATATGACTTACAGTAGGCTCTCTATATTCAGATTGAAACCAGTAATAACAATATATTGAATTCACATGTTTGCCATTCAGACTTGGTATTGTTCTCCTAAATCTACAAGCTCGTTGCTATAGATTTAGAATTAAGGCACTACATCTAATTCAAAAATAAACATTTGAATTACACATAAGACTTTATGACACAGAACTTTAAGTTAAATTAGAATCATTAAAAGCAAACATTTTGACCATCCACTACTGTATTTGCCAGGCACTGGCATAGCCTCCCCACAATGGAGAAGCTAGAGAAAGTACCCCAGGAGCTGAAGGGGTCTGCAACCCTATAAGAGAAACAACAATATGAACTAACCAGAACCTCCAGAGCTCGTGTCTCTAGATGCATATGTAGCAGAAGATGTCCCAGGAGGCCATCACTGGGAAGAGAGGCCCCTTGGAATTGCAAACTTTATATCCCCCAATACAGGGGAACGCCAGGGCCAAAAAGTGGGAGTAGGTGGGTAGGGGAGCAGGGTGGGGGAAGGGTATAGGGAACTTTTGGGATAGCATTTGAAATGTAAACTAAGAAAATATCTAAAAAAAAAAAAAAAAAAAAAAAAAAAAAAAAAAAAAAAAAAAAAAAAAAAAAAAAAAAAAAAAAAAAAAAAAAAAAAAAAAAAAAAAGCAAAAGCTGGGTGGTGGTGGCGCACGCCTTTAAGCCCAGCACTCGGGAGGCAGAGGCAGGTGGATTTCTGAGTTCAAGGCCAGCCTGGTCTACAAAGTGAGTTCCAGGACAGCCAGAGCTACACAGAGAAACCCTGTCTCGAAACCCCCTCCTCCCCCAAAAAGCAAAAATTTTCCTATTTTATTACCAGCCTCAAGTTGGTTTATTGTATGATTTGTTTGTATTTTGGAATAAAAAAATTTCTAGGCAGGCAACAACTAAATTCTGTCACTGTCCAGCCTTTTGATGTGTCCTTAACTTCATGCTTCCTGTGGTAGGACCATATAATGAGAGTAGAGGTGATAGCAAGAGGACAATACCTTCCCACCAGCTAGGGCTGTAGCTTTCCACCAGTACTCATCCTACACTTCCCAGTTTCCACAGATTATGCTCCTCTAGGCCTGTCAATCACTTCATGCAAATCTGTGTTTTAGTTGGGAGTGATTGCCATTCTCAGGATCATTAAGTGAATTACTTCAAACCATTATAAGCAAACACTTACCCTTTTGATTCAGTGAGGATTATAATTTGGGTATTAGTGGGTCTTACCACAGCAGTAGTGAAAGGCACGTTCAAATGCTAAACCTACACATTTCCATTTAGATCATAAAAATAATTCAATATGCTGAAGGTATTTTCTTAAATTAACATTATAATGTTAGCAGGAACTGTTTAATGACACATAAATTAAACAATAAAGAGCAGGTTAGACTGTTGGGTGCTACTTCCTACAAGTTAATCTCTGATGTGATTTACTGATAAAAACTGGATTAGGCTAACAAATATTTTAATTGAATATATTCCCTTATAGACATGTCTCTGTTTCCAACAATAAAAAGTATTTACAGCTAGCATATTTTTGATATAGATTGATTTGTTGTTCCAATTTTTTCATTCAGTTTCTGTTCATGTCTAAACCATCTAATGTCTCCAATTAGAAATCTATGGTCTTCTGAAATAACTCTGAAATAGCAATTCCCCAAACTGCCATTTGCTTATCCAAGTTGTACTCAGACCAGGAAACCATTTATTCTTAACTATATCTAAGTATACATCTTAGCACTGTTAGCTAGATTCCCATGGTTAGGACTAGATTTTAAACACTTACCCGAGAGCAGTGGTTTTCAACTTGCTTAATGCTGTGATCTTTTAGTAAAGTTCCTCATTATTAACCATAAAAAATTATTTCATTTCTACTTCATAACTATAATTTTATTATTATTATGAATTATAATGTAAATATCTGATATGCAGGATACCTGATATTTGACCTCTGTGGGTGTCAAGACCGACAGGTTGAGAACTGCCACTCTAGACCCTTTGAGAAAAGGATCACAATTTTCACAGGTCAATAAGAGCTGGGTCTTTAGGAAAGGTTTCTCTTTCTTCTCCCCTCTCCCCATAAAAGCAGACTTTATATGTACATATGATCACCGAGGAGAACATCTCAGGTTGTTCCCTTCTTCCTATCATGGCTCAGTGCCCCTTGTCCTCTGATAAACCTTCTGAATCATTTTGTACCATCATGTCCAGTCTACAGTTCCCAATGCAGCTCAAAAAGATCTTCAGGTGCTTGAATTTTATTTCTAATTTCCACCTTATTAATCCCACTGCAAGAAATCCTAACTTTGTCCTTATCATACGTACAGCCTTTTTATGGATAGAGTCAATGTCCTTTGTACTTTGGACTTTCTCATTTCTCAAACTCATCTCACCTCTGACATATGGTAGATGGATAAGCAAGTGCAGCAAATGAATCAATAATTGGCTTTTATGTAGAACCCCTTTGAAATAACCTAATTCCAATTACATTGACTCATTATCTAGTGCACACAGCCATTAAAGCAAGGTTTAGAAGGCATACCTTGGAATGAAAAGCAAGCTAGAAGCCTTACAGAAGTATCTTTTCCTCTCATGCATCCTCTAGGGATTTATACAATTTACCTATTCATTCAGTCAGACAATGGTCTCTAGATACTCTTCTGAATCAGGCCAGCTATGTCTGATAAAAATCAGCTGATATCAAAATGCAAGTCAGTCATCATCAAAAATACATAATAGAGACCTACAGTTTATATAACCTCTACTAACATTTATTCTACGTGAGAGATGCATTCCACAGCACATACATAATTAAATGTAAATGTATGCTGAAAAATCTCATAATCATGAAAAATACATAACCTGATGGACTACTTATATTTGGCAACCTTTTCCTTCCAATATCTGTCTTAATATTCAAGAGTTGATTAGAAATTATAGCCATAGTCTCAACTCTTTCTATGAAATATGTATAGGAGTAGGTGTGGATAATTTATTTTGCTTCAACTATACATAGAGATGGATAATTACATCTTTTTGAAAAAGTGAAGCCACTAGAGCCTACCTAACCTTTTGCCTTTACATTGGTAGATTTTAATACTGTGAACTATTATGCTGTTATTTGAAGGTGCCCACCCATTTTCTATGCACAATTGATACTGTTATAGCATTGAGAATCAGTATCAGCAAATCGAGCTTTATTGTTTAGTTTAGTACTGTTTTTAGTGGCCACATTTTCAAAAGAATAACACTTTTCCTACTTAGCTCCTTTTTTGATTTATCTACATCTACTCTAAGTAACAAAATTAATTAATTTAAAAATTCAATACAAATTATAGGAAATTCTTTGAAGAGTTACTTTAGCTGAAAAGAAAAGACATGACTATTTTAAGACGTTGGCAGTTAATTGTTTTATAGAACATGCCCCCCCCCCCCTTATCTTACCTAAGCACAGGATGAGGAAATAGACCGAAATTATTGAAAGTGTCATGTTCAGCTTCACAAAAGCACTGTGATGGCCAGGGTCAGTTAATAACATCAAAACTGACTCTTGGGTAGAAGTCTTAGAAGTTCATATCCTAGGGGCATCAGATTCACACAGTCAAATGTCACATCTTAATGTTCTCTCAACTTGAGTCAAAGACATAAAGTAGTAGAGATGGGAAATGGTTTCAAGTTTCAATAATAGAATTCTATGTTTCCCTGACTGCATTGCTCAGCCAATTAGGAAATAGGGACATTAGTGATCTTAAGGGCTCAGATCTGATTTTTCTTTCTATCTATTAACTTTCTTTTCTTCGGAAATGAGATAGGACTGTACCACACACTGAAGACAATTAGCATGTCACTTTTATCACCTCACCTGCCAATGCGTTCTGAATGGGTAGGCACCTTGTGGTCCTCTCAAAATACATCTGCAAGTATGGTCTGTGCTCTCGATGTTATGGGAAGGTGGAGGCAACTGCAAAGCTGACTCCTTACCATATTGCTTGTCAATATTGCAGGAAGGCTTAGGTTAGCCTGCCAAATTCAGGTTCTCCATGTCAAGAAAATAGAGGGCAAATGGAACTGTTTTCAGTTAAGAGCCTAATAAAATTGTACTGAATTTTGCTTATCAGTCTCTAAATTCTGATTTAGACCAAGAACTGTCTCAAGTCTAATCACTTAACTTCCCCATTTGAAATACAAGCAAATCAAGAAGGAAATGCATTTCTTTACATTTCTCTTGCCTGTTAATGAGGAATCAAAAATATAACAAAATGGCCTATAATATAAATGTCTAAGTAAAACTATCCAAAATCTAGCATTTAAAAGTCACCATAATTCAAGTTCATAGTCTTATAGATTAAAAATATTCTCAAAATGTGTGGTGATTTCTGTCAGATTATACTGTCTCTGATCAGAAAATAAGAATTATATACTTGGGTAGCTAAAAAATTATTAGCGCATCAATTACTTTTTCCTGTTGACAAAAATAAAAACTTACTTCAGGAATTACTTGCTGATTTAAAAAGATGAATTATCTGAAACTTAGGACATGGAAAAGATCAATAACTACAAAGATAAATGTTTGAGGTCATAATGAGAACCTTCTAGTCATCAGTTGAACTTATAGAAATTTTCAGGTCACAGAGGCTAGAAAAGAAATCCCGTTCTGTTGTCTTCAAGCACCTGTCTGTTTAGAGTGAGAAATGAATTCTAATCAATTTGTTTGCAGAAAATAGTTCCAAAAGTGAGCATTATTGTAAGTGTATTAGTAATCAGGAAAGCCCCTAGTATTATATGCTCATTATCTTTTCAATAGTCATTTGAAATGAAGTAAAACTTTGAACAAAAATAAGTTATTTATAAAACAAGTCATCTAATGTTTATATATAAAATATTATGATAGTACAGTAGTTTGTTTAGGAAATACAATAATCTCTCTATATTAAAGGTTCCTGAAATGAACCTAAAGAACCTGTCATAGAGTTTTATGAGTTCATATGTTAATGTGAATCACTTTATTAATTACCCATATTTATGGGTAAAACAAAGAATATTTCTATGATATTTTCAACATGCAGGTAAAAAGCCATCAATGGTTACTATGTATTCTAAACAATTAATTTCTGATATTATATGTTTTATATATCAAGCTTATGTATTTTACAAACCACTTCTTTGGTGGTTTGATTGCACTGTTTTATAGTATTAATTATGATCTTCAGCACATGTCATTGATATTTATCAGCAAATCATTTCCTAAATAATTTTTTCTAGGCTGTTTTACCGGGGTAAAGGGGAGTTTACTGTTTTTTGTGGTATAGAAAATCTCTGTGCCCCCATAGTCTTTCTCTGAAGATATGTTCATCGGAGTTGTGATCTCTGTTTAGGGCCCAAGTCAAACCTAGAAGTGAATTGAAATGAAGGCTTCCCTCAGATATTCACACTCAGCTTATGACTTGGGCCAGATTTTGTCAACAAGATACCCAGGTCATAAGTCTCACAGAGCTATAGAAGCACAATGTGGTTGCCAGTAATGTTTTAAACTTCAATTTTGTAACTCTTTGCTAAGTGTAAGTATATGGATTTTTGCACAATTAGTGTGTGTGCCGGAAGACATGCACACGTAGAGACAGGAGACATTTAGTGTGTTTCTCCAATGTTCTCCCCCATTTTTATACACAGTCTGTCTGCAACTGGCTCTCACCAATTTAGTTGAAAAGCCAGCCAGTGTGTTTCAAGGGATCAACTTGTCTTTATATTGGTGTGCTGGGATAAAAATTGCATAACCACATCAGACATTTTTGTGTTCTCATTGCATGTACATCTAGCCCTTTACAACTAAGCTATCTCCCTAGCCTCACATTTAGAAATTTACAGTCATTTATAAATGCATTTATGCCTTTTTAATCACACGTACTCTGTATCACACAAAATCCTACTGAAGTAACTTTCCTGAGAATCCGCTCAGTCAGCTACAAATGCATCGGAACTAAAAGAAAGACTCCAAGACCAATCAAATATTGAAAATAAATACTTAAATTGGATATATCTGAAATAATTACATTTTTTATATATAACACCATGGATCTGTATCCATATGAAAATTGGAGACATGACCTATTATTTATCAGCTCCCAATGCAATTATAAATAGATTTAATTGGCGTCAGGATTAAAGGCTTACTTACTAGTGTGTAACTAATTAATAGACTTTTCAGCTCACTCAGCATGTGACTTCTTCAACGATAAGCTGAAGTTCTAAGGAAAAAAAATGGAAGACTTAAAATGACTATGCATATAATTTTCAAATTATTCTCCATATTTGTACAGAAATTAAGAAGCTGAGCTTAGTAGCTTGTGAAGCTCTGCTATGAAGCAAAGTAAAGAAATAAGTTTTAAAGTTAACGATCACACGTAAACAATTATTGTAAGTCTAATTTATATTATTAAAATTATCTGGATTACAAAAACAGTTAAGTGTTCAAAAGTTACATAAAATTCCGTAGCACGCCTGTGAAAAGGACATTATGACTATCACTGCTTTATTAGTGTTTAAGAACCTTAAAAATTCTATTTTCTTGTAATGTTCTTTCCTCATGACTAAGTACTTGGTTTTTGTCTTTTGCTTTCACCGCTTTATCTTTTAGAGCATTTAGTTTTGTTTTCAAGAGGATTTTTTTTCTAGAAGTTTCTGTCAATTTGCCTTATCTATCATATTCTATATGATTCTTTAACCCAAGTCAATCAAATCAACTTATCCACTTCCTTTCTTCATCATGTAATTTAAATTTCTTTGAGAATTTCATATCTATCCACCTCCCCCCTCACTACTTTCTGTGTCCCCCAACTCACTCTCAAATTCATAACATCTTTTTAGTAGTTATTGTTATAAGTCTATAAATATATTTACATATGCATATAAAAATAAAGCCTTCTGGTCCTGTCTAGTGTTGTTTATTAATATACATATGGTCAGGGTTGACTGATTGGTATTGGATAATATATCAGAGAGCTTATCCCTGGAGAAGCTTGATTTTCACTCTCCAGCAAAGAGACTATCTATGTCTATATGGATGTGACACATACCTGTCAATAATAAATCTGATGGCCCATGGCTTAGTCAGGAAATCGGAGGTGGAAAATCCACGAAGAGAGAGAGTTCTGGGATAGAGCCAGGCGGGAGATTTGCCCAGGAAGATAGAATGAGGAGGACACATGGTACCTGAGCACAAGTAACCAGCCACATGGCAGAATGTAGATTAAATAATTGGGATATTTTAAGTTATATATAGTCACAGTAGAGCCCACATATATGGCCAAGGTATTTGCAAATATATTTTGAGTCTGAGATTTATTTCTAGGACCATGGGTCTGGGAGGAAGAACTCTACCCAACATGCACACTCTCCTAGAAGCCTGAATTGTGTATAGCTCTTCATCTAAGGACAGACCATTAATGAGATTTCTACCATCCACATCAGCAATGTTGGCTGGTGCTAACATTGAGCAAGTCTTGCTTAGGTGACCATACTTTTGATATTTTATGGGTATAGTAGCTTCTTCTTAGGCCTATATAGAAGGTAAATTTTCTTGGGAGGTGTCAATAGTCTTGGTCCTCTTCCTCTGGCAATCAATCTACCCTCTATTCTGCAACGTTCCCCCAGTCTTATGTATAAGGAGACATATCATCTGACACTGGAAAAAAACTTTGTCAGCTCTTGTCTGGATTTGAAATGGTTATGGATTTATATGATGGCCTTCATCGTCTGCAAAAAGAAGCTTCTTTGGGTGTGAAATACACTTATCATGGACACAACTATTTAGAATGTAGTTAGAAGTTATACTGGTTTAGAAAAGGTGCAGTAGTAGGTTATTTACATTACATGACTTCATCAGCCATGGGTGGCTGGCAACGTTCACAGTTCCAAACATGAACTCCTACTTTGTGAGCAGGCTTTAAGTACAATTAGACAGTGTTTTTCTTACCTCCAAGTTGTAGGTTCTACTGCTACACCTTTGGGTATATCTTGCAATGCTGGTCCAGCCTTATAGGTAGGTAAGAGTGTTGGTTTTTACTTTTCTCCCTTGGCAATGTGTGTGGAATACATTTGAGATACTATGAGAGTTAGTCCTCGTAGAGGAGGCTTCCAAGTCAATTCCAGCTAAATTCCTGCAAGTCCTGTGTCTACACTATGGAGCATTGTCAATAATAGAGTATAATCTTTAAGAGCTAAGAAGCTGTGAAGGCCAAGACCAATAGCCTATATCATTTTGGGAGTTTCTATGTAGTCTGGCCAAGAACTTCAAGGAAGGTTCCCCAGGCCTGGCACTAGTATTTTGTTTAATAGTTCATGTTTCTTAGCAGAAGTATTATAATCCCTAATATGTGATTTTATTTAAAATTTTCACTTAGTTATACTTTTACATTCATATATATTATGAATATATATACATATATAATATAAACATATTATGTATATGTGTTTTAAATATATATATACATAATATACATATATTATGTATATATGTGTTTTAAATAAACAAAAATTATTTCTGTTTTTTTTTCTTTTTTTTCAGGATATAAAGTAAAATTTTATTTTTTATTTTTTATTAGATATTTTCTTTATTTACCTTTCAAATGCTATCCCAAAAGTTCCCTATACTCTCCCCCCATCCTGCTCCCCTACCCACCCAATCCCACTTCTTGGCCCTGGTGTTTCCCTGTACTGGGGCATATAAAGTTTGTAAGACTAAGGGGCCTCTCTTCCCAATGATGGCTGACTAGGCCATCTTCTACTACATATGCATCTGGAGACACGAGCTCTGGGGATACTGGTTAGTTCATATTGTTGTTCCACCTAAAGGGTTGCAGACCCTTCAGCTCCTTGGGTAATTTCTCTAGCTCCTCCATTGGGGGACCCGTGTTCCATACTATAGATGACTGTGAGCATCCACTTCTGTATTTGCCAGGCACTGGCATAGCCTCACTTGAGATAGTTATGTCAGGGTCCTTTCGGCAAAATCTTACTGGCATATGCAGTAGTGTCTGGGTAGGTGGCTGATTATGGGATGGATCCCTAGGTAGGGTAGTCTCTGGATGGTCCATCCTTTCATCTTAACTCCAATCTTTTTCTCTGTAACTCCTTTCATGAGTGTTCTCTATTCTAAAAGTAATGAAGTATCCATACTTTGATCTTCGTTCTTCTTGATTTTCTTGTGTTTTGCAAATTGTATCTTGGGTATTCTAAGTTTCTGGGCTAATATCCACATATCAATGAGTGCATATTAAGTGACTTCTTTTGTGATTGGGTTACCTCACTAAGGATGGTATCCTCCAGATACAACCATTTGCCCAAGAATTTCATAAATTCATTGCTTTTAATAGCTGAGTAGTACTCCATTGTGTAAATGTACCACATTTTCTGTATCCATTCCTCTGTTGAGGGACATCTGGGTTCTTTCCAGCTTCTGGCTATTATAAATAGGGCTGCTATGAACATAGTGGAGCATGTGTTCTTATGACCAGTTGGAACATCTTCTGGGTATATGCCCAGAAGAGGTATTGCTGGATCTTTCAGTAGTACTATGTCCAATTTTCTGAGGAACCTCCAGACTGATTTCGAGAGTGGTTGTACTAGCTTGCAATCCCACCAGTAATGGAGGAGTTTTCCTCTTTCTCCACATCCTTGCCAGCATCTGCTGTCATCTGAATTTTTGATCTTAGCCATTCTTACTGGTGTGAGGTGGAATCTCAGGGTTGTTTTGATTTGCATTTCCCTGATGATTAAGGATGTTGAACATTTTTTCAGGTGCTTCTCTGCCATTCGGTATTCCTTACTTGAGAATTCTTTGTTTAACGCTGTACCCCATTTTTAATGGGGTTATTTGAATTTCTGAAGTCCAGTTTCTTGAGTTCTTTGTATATATTGGATATTAGTCCCCTATCAGATTTAAGATTGATAAAAATCCTTTCCCAATCTGTTGGTGGCCTTTTTGTCTTATTGACAGTGTCTTTTGCCTTACAGAAGCTTTGCAATTTTATAAGGTCCCATTTGTCAATTCTTGATCTTACAGCACAAGCCATTGCTGTTCTGTTTAGGAATTTTTCCCCAGTGCGCATATCTTCGAGGGTTTTTCCCACTTTCTCCTCTATAAATGTCAGTGTCTCTGGTTTTATGTGGAGGTCTTTGATCCACTTAGACTTGAGCTTTGTACAAGGAGATAAGAATGGATCAATTCACATTCTTCTGTATGATAACTGCCAATTGTGCCAGCACCATTTGTTAAAAATGTTGTCTTTTTCCCACTGGATGGTTTTAGCTCCCTTGTCAAAGATTAAGTGACCATAGGTGTGTGAGTTCATTTCTGGATCTTCAATTCTATTCCATTGATCTACATGTCTGTCGCTGTACCAATAACATGCAGATTTTATCACAATTGTTCTGTAGTACAGCTTGAGGTCAGGCATGGTGATTCCACCCGAGGTTCTTTTATTGTTGAGAATAGTTTTTGCTATCCTAGGTTTGTTGTTATTTCAGATGAATTTGCAAATTGCCCAATATATATAAGTGACCCGAAAAATTCCACCAGAGAACTCCTAAACCTGATAAACAGCTTCAGTGCAGTAGCTGGATATAAAATTAACCAAACAAATCAATGCCCTTTCTCTACACAAAGGATAAACAGGCTGAGAAAGAAATTAGGGAAACAACACGCTTCACAATAGTCACAAACAATATAAAATACCTTGGTGTGAATCTAACTAAGGAAGTGAAAGATCTGTATGATAAGAACTTTAAGTCTCTGAAGAAAGAAATTGAAGAAGACCTCAGAAGATGGAAAGATCTCCCATGCTCATGGATTTGCAGGATTAATATAGTCAAAATGGCTATCCTGCCAAAAGCAATCTACAGATTCAATGCAATCCCCATCAAAATTCCAACTCAATTCTTCACTGATTTAGAAAGGGCAATTTGCAAATTCACCAGGAACAATATTTTTTTAAGCATGCTTTCTCAGTTATTAATCTATCCTACCTCTCTTTCCCTCTGTATTTTGCCCTTCTTTCTCTATTTCAAATTGAACCCCCTCAGTTTTCCATTTGCCTCTTGATAGCATCTGAATCCCCTTATCCCCCTCTCTGGAGCTCCTTCTGCCCCTCCCTGAGAACCTGTTTATTTTCCTTGTTTCTGAAGTTACTGAAGGTTATATAATAATCTAAATATCCAGTGGCAGGATCCACAAATTAGAGAAAGCATGCAATGTTTGTCTTTCTGGGTCTGGGCTATCTCACTAATGCATTCTATCCATTAATCTGAAAGTTTATGATTTGATTTTGTTTATACAGGAACAGAATTTTATAGTTTATATGAATTCATTTTACTATACATTCATCAGTTGAAGGACATTTAGGTTGTTTTCATTTCCTAACTGTGGTGAACAGAGCTGCAGTGAACGTGCCTGAGCAGGTAACTGTGGCATAGAATGTCACATCCTTTATGCATATTCCAATGAGGGCTGTAGCTGGCTCAAATTATAGATTACCTTTTGCAGGATTGTCCACACTGGTTTCTATAATGGGTGTACCAGTTTGCAATCCCATCAGCATCCCTGCCATTGTTTATTAGTTGTTTTCTTGATCTTAGCCATTCTAGCTGATATAAGGTAACATCTCATAGTAATTTTAATTTGTATTTCCCTCAATTCTAAGGATGCTGAACATTTTAAATAGATTTTCTTCTTTTGAGAGCTCTTACATTTGTACCCCATATTTGTTTTAAATTTGGGTCATTTATGCTTGTTTTGATATCTTTGTATATTAATCACCTATCATATATTTAACTGATTTAACTGGTAATGATCCTGTCCCACTGTCTAAGTTTGTCACTGGCTTGATTGTTTCCTTTGCTGTGTAGAAGCTTTTTTTCTTTTTTTTTTTTTTTTTGCCTTAATTCCTAAGCAAATATAGAGTCTTATTCACAAAGTCCTTTCCTATGCATACATCTTGTAGGTTATGCCTCTTTATTAGCAGTTGAAGTGTTTCATGGTTCATGTTGAGTTCTTTGATCCATTTAATACTTGTACTGGGTGATATATATGAGCCTAATTTCATTTTTCTACATATGAACTGCAAGTTTCCCAAGAACCATTTGTTAATGATGCTGTCCTTTCACCAGTCTATATTTTTGACAACTTTGTCAAATATTCAATCACTATTGTCAGCTGTGTGCATTCATGTTCAAGTCATCAATTTTGTTACATGCACGTACATCTCTCTCTTCATAACTAAACTTTCATAGCTGGTTTTCCAGACTGTACACTATGTGTACACATTGTTCACTTTGATGTCAAAAATGGCCGCTGCTCCTGGATTCCAGTGTCCTTCAACTACTATTGTTTGGCTATGTGTTCCAAGTATAAATTATGCATGCTGTTCAGCTCCACCTGTAAAACTTTCCTTCTGCATGCTGTTGTATAATTGCCAAATTACTTACAAGGCTATTATTCTGGCTGCACAACTGCACTCTGGAACCATACACTTTGGATTTATATAAATTTATGTAGATACTTGTCGTATGTACACAGCCCCAAAGTGTGGGTCCTCCTTATGTCTTTCAGTTCTTCTAATGGCTGTGTGTATCTTAGTGTGTCCCTTGTCCCCAGCTTCTGGGGTTCTCAGTTCTCTGAAGAGAACTTTGACTTAAATGCTAATGTACCAACATTTTAAGGAGCCAAACCTTAAAATTTTTGAACTTTCAGAATATGAGCAGACACTGAGCAGCATTCTTCCTGCAGATAACAAAAATAATTATTGATATTTGTAGGGAAAACTTGTAAACAATCGGAATTTTTTCCGCTGGGAAAATGAACTATATTGACTCAAAATAACCTATTTCTCATACATTAAAAATGTATCTTTTTATTTTATAGATGATACTGAACATAAATTCTGTTGTGTATACAAAGCTATAGCTGACTATCTACTAGTGAAATCTAAGGCCATTTCAGGTCAACTCAACAGAGTTTTTCCTCTTCACATTTTTTATTCCTATCAATGTTTTATTAATTTTGACAATTTTACTTTCTTTTGGATGGGATTTAGCCCTAAGCAGAAGAAACTTTTTTAAGTGTTCAAACATCCTCCAGTATGAGCCTGAAGCATAACATCTTTAAAAATCAGTTTTATGAATTGTGTTCTAGGATATATGTGTTTAGATAAGCTATGACAAGTACCAACAAATTTCTAGTATCTGTCCCCATAGGTATGTGTTGGAGTTGTGTCATACTCATTCTGTGATGTTTAGGACATTCCAAGGAGCCAACAGATGCCATTCATATGTGTCTATAGGGGCCACTCTGCTGACAAAGAAAATGGAAAGAGGGTGTGAGTCTTACATCTGTATAATTTGGGGAGTTAATTATAAAAAAAATAGTCATCTATTTTTTTCCTCTTGAGAATATGTCACGGTTTTTACTTTATATATAGGTTTACTTTGATTGAATGTTTTTTGATTTGATTAAAAATAGCATGCAGGTTCCTTTAATTCTGTGAATTATTTTTCCTCAAGAGTATTAGCTGATAATTGTTTTAGTAAGCTTTTGGTTTTGATGAATTTGAATTTGAGTTTACTTTGTGTGTATCTGATGAAATTACAGCCATAGATTTGAGGAAACTTTAGATACGCATATATAAAACCCATTGATATATAGATTATATGCCTTAGCATGTATATGTATATTTTGCTTCTGTGCTGCCTTGTATATAAACATATCTACACTTACAAACACCACACAAACACTTATGAAATGTATTTATCCCAAATTCTATGTTATTGCTTCCTTTGAAAAACTACAAATTTTCCCACTTATGTTTTATTAATTCACATTATACAGAATGAGGTTCCCATTATCTATACAAAGAATAAATAACTCAATATCATGTGTTCTGCAAGGTGTTCATTATCCTTCATATTTTATCTGCATATTAGCGTGTGTGTGTGTGTGTGTGTGTGTGTGTGTGTGTGTGTGTGTTTGGGAGTTTGGGGTTGCTTGTTTGGTTATTATATTCCTTGATATTGATTTTATTACTAGTTCCTATGGGGAGTCTGAATTTGTAGGTAAGGGTGTTTCTAAATGTTGGCATTTTGATATTTACCACAACAGAACAGAATTCCCATAATAGGTTCTTGTCTTAATTTTCTAAGTAAATTCCTGGGTTTTCTGGTGAGCAACATACATGGGCAATTGTGTGATGAAGCAATTGATCGTTGAGCAAATCTTTTATAATGGAATTTCAAGACCTGATGGTTCTTCAGTCTTATTGGTAAAGAATAATGTCTTATTAAACATTTGATGTATAATTTTTCAATGCAAAGAAAGATAATAAATGTATTTATCTAGAATAAATATTACTTTATTTTAATAGATTTCCATTCTAGTTATTGGGTAAAGTTATCCAATCTCAAAAATTTTGTTCATAATCTTGGGTACTGAAGAAATGTAATTTTAAAATAACTTCTAAAATCAACTTACTTTTTATCATAAACTTATGCTATCAGGTAGGAGGACTTAATCTGAAAACTATCCTCTTCCTAAAACTTATTTTTACATTCTATCAGAAAAATCCTATAGGTATAAAATAGAAAATAGTTTAGTCTTTGATCTATCTAACTACATGTGCCCACAAAATGTTTACTATTCCAATGTGTACTTGTCTCTGTATAGGGCTTTTCTTCCTCTTTTATGTTCAGTACTTCTTGAAGTCTCTCTGGACTGACTCCCAGGATCTCCTTTAGAGAGTCCTTGTTTCTAAGCCAGCAATTTATCTGTTTTCTATGTTTGGTGCTTTACTCTTGTATATAAAGCCTGTGTATCTCTATGTCCTCCTCTCTCTGAAGATTCAGTATAATATAACTTAGCGTCTATTTCTTCATCCTGGCAACAGGAGTGCAGAAAGCTCGGAGGTCTTACTACTTTGCTGAAGTTCTAATGAGGCTATAGCAACTATCTTGGAACCTTGCAAAATTACTTGGGCCAGCCAATCATTCCTCTAACAAAGCATCCCATCATCCCTGATACACATACAAATACTCAACTGCTACTCCTACTCACAGTGAGTACGGTTTTAAGAAGCACTCCATGTCCATAATCCATTTCCCTGAAGAAGGACTTTCTAGTCAGGTGGTTAAAGTTTCAAGTTTTCTATTTATTTGCGGGTTTGGAATTTAATCAGAACATTTCTCTTCTTCTCTTCCTTCCCTCCAACCCTTCACACATAAACTTCGCCACCCTTCTTCAATTCATGACCTCTTTTTCAGCATTTGATATTGTACACACACACACACATGCGCGCTCACACACACACACACACACACACACACACACACACACACACACGTATATTCCTAAATATAACCTTTTCTGTCCATATTAAGTTACCTTCATATATATTTTCCAGGCTGACCATGTGTCACTGGGCAGCCATGTGGTGTGCTCTTCCCTGGAGAGGCCCACCTCTCTTAGTTGTCTAAGAGTTCTCTGTGTGAGGTTGAATTCTCATGAGCTTTCCCTGGTGCAGATGGGCACATGTCTTCATGTCGTCCTTGTCCAGCACACATTTGGGTGGCCATGCTCATGAGACTTTACAGGTGTAGCTTCTGATGTTACAAAGAGACACATTTGAGAACATCCTGCCTGATTGCCTGGCTCTTACCGTCTTCCTGCCCCTTCTTAAAACTCTATACTCTAAGACCCTTGGGTATTGGACTTATGAAAAACATAAGAGAATAAAAATCTAGCTTAAAGGAAAAACACCATAATATAGACAGGCATAGAATATAAAAAGGAACAGATAAAACACAGTGGAATATTCTATACAACATAGCTTTTATTTACACACATATAGAAGTAACATATATTATTAATTTTTCTAAGATTTTGCTAGTACTTGATCAGTTAATTATGTACTTTTTCTTCTGCCCACAATATTGAAAATTAAAATCAAATTATAGTTATAAATATATATAATTTAAATTAAATTTTGTAGATTGTTTTATATTCTGAGTTACCTCGCCTATAATTGTTATTCTAGCCTACTTGAGTTCTTTCATAAACAATTTATATTTCAATGTAATTTTGGTGCAGTTATCAAATGGCAAATGTTCGTAACATAGACCATCTGCCTAGTCCAAGACATATGCTGAATTATGAGACAAGCATCTCTCTAAGTATGATTACTCAAAGATTGTCATGAAAAAGGCAAGCATTCATAGTTGTTTTATATATGATGTCTAAATTTTGCAAACTTAAATATCTAATCAGATTAGATATCTAATATTCACTACATTAGCTAATGAATGTATATAGTTTAATATTCCTTTTAGCTACTTTCTATTTTTCAGATTATGTAAATATACATATGCATGTGTCTGTCTCCTCTCCTTTCCTCTACCTTCTCCTCTCCTCTTCTCCTGTTCTCTCTTTCTCTATCTCTCTCTCTTCTCTCTCGCCTGTATCTCTCTTTGCATATAGCTATGGGCACCCACGCTAGTGCTCACACAGGCTAGGATTGTCAGATCTCAAGGACTCAGAGTTGGCAGACAAGGCCTGGGAACCAACTGAGGTCTTCTGAATGAGCATCAATGGTTAACGTCTCCAGCTCCATTTTCTATTTTTTCTAAATTGCTTTTCCTTATTCCAACATTGTCTATATATCTTATAAGAAAGATTTTCCCAAATTATCTTTACCATGTTAAAAAAAATACAGTATACCAGGGAGGGAAATGAAAAGTTATTAATCAAAATCCATCTTCTTGAATGAATTTTTATGTCAGAAAATATTCCATGTTTCAAATACTTCTTAAATTACATGACATATGTTATAATCGAATTAATCTTGGTATATATTTAATAATTGCTTCTCTTTTACATATCAAGTACTTTGAAAAAAGTAGCCTTTCTTTTATCATTGTCTTGATAAAGTGCCATTTCTATTGCAATCACTAAGGAAGTGGCCACAGTAATAAATTAATAAACTAATAATTAATTAGTATAATTAGTAATAATAATTTTAACTGGAATAAATAAGTGTTAGTTATTACCATGATGAACATTTGTTGGTTAATAGATATTTTCTTAGATGATTAATTTTTTTTCAACTTTTATTAGATATTTTCTTCCTTTACATTTCAAGTGTTATCCAGAAAGTTCCCTATATCCTCCCCCCTCCCGGCTCTGCTCCCCTACCCACCCGCTCCCACCCCTTGGCCCCAGCGTTCCCCTGTATTGGGGCATATAAAGCCTGCATAACCAAGGGGCCTCTCTTCCCACTGATGGCCAACTAGGCCATCCTCTTCTATATATGCAGCTAGAGACACGAGCCCAGGGGGTACTAGTTAGTTCATGGTTATTCTTCCACCTAGAGGGTTGAAGACCCCTTCAGCTCCTTGGGTACTTTCTCTAGCGCCTTCTTCCTTGGGAAACCTGTGTTCCATCTAATAGCTGACCGTGAGCTTCCACCTCCATGTTTGCCAGGCATTGGTATATTTTCCCCCGAGACAGCTATATCTGGGCCCTTTCAGCACCATCTTGCTGGCATATGCTATAGTGTCTATGTTTGGTGACTGATTGTGGGATGGATCCCTGGCAGCCGCAGTCGTTGGGTCCATCCTTTGGATTGAGCTGAACAAATGTTCCCTTTAACTCTTTCAATGTGTGCTTTGTTCTTAATTCTAGGAAGGGGTGACGTGTCCACATTTTGATCTTCCTTCTTCTTGAGTATCATGTGTTTAGTAAATTGTATCTTGGGTAGTCTAGGTTTCTGAGCTAATTTCCACATATCAGTGAGTACATGTTATGTGAGTTCTTTTGTGAATGGGTTACTTCACTCAGGATGATGGCCTCCAGATCCATCCATTTGCCTAGGAATTTCATATATTTATTGTTTTTAATAGCTGAGTAGAACTCCATTGTGTAAATATACCAAATTTTTTGTATCCATTCCTCTGTTGAGGGACATCTGGGTTCTTTCNCTTCGATCCTATTCCATTGATCTACCTGTCTGTTGCTGTACCAGTACCATGCAGTTTTTGTTACGATTGCTCTGTAGTACAGCTTGAGGTCAGGCATGGTGATTCCACCAGAGGTTCTTTTATTGTTGAGAAGAGTTTTCGCTAGTCTCGGTTTTTTGTTATTCCAGATGAACTTGCTAATTGTCTTTTCTAGATCCTTAAAGAATTGAGTTGGAATTTTGATGGGTTTGCATTGAATCTGTAGAGATGATTAATTTTTTTAAAACCACATTAAATTAAACAAAACTTTAACTATCTGTTATCTCAAAGACTGTTTTTCTTTTATTCTCAATTTCTGCATCTATAAAACTGAAACAAGTTTGACTCTTGTGTTCCCAAGGTTTTTTTCTGCTATGAACGTATTTGATTCCTGAGTTGAAAAGCTGGCTTAGTGGTTCAGAGCTCACTTTCAGAGGACCTGAGTTTGTATCCAGCACCCACAATACGAGTTTCACAACTTTTGAAACTCTAATTTTGCCCTCAGCAAGCACCTGCACACACACGACATACACAAACATACATACATTTATACATACATACCATACACACACACACACACACACACACACACACACACACACACACACACACACAATTGAAAGCAAATCTTTTGAAAATATTTATTTCTAATAAACACTTAAGTGATAATTATAATTCAGTAAACTAAGTATCACGTGACTGTGTCATTGTCTTATCATTTCTTATAAAACTTGGAATCTGGAGAGTTTTGATGGTATATTATGCTTTAAAAATAATATATTAGACAGAGTCTGGAAAGCTGGTCCAGCAACAAACCCTGAGAACAGGAGTTAGATTCTAGAGCCAACATATAGGTGAAAGGAAATAACTGGTGCTGTAAAGTTGTTCTTTGACCTTCATATGTGGGAATGATATGCACACATACACATACTTACATAAATACACAAATACATATCCATACACAGAAAGACATAAATAAAATATTTGAACATGTTTTTAAATAACACTTTAACTTAATTTACTTAAATGCTATATTGATTTATTTCCTGTTCCTTTCTTTTTCAGATTTATTAAAGTATAATTGTCAAATAATAAAAGCATAATTGTCACCTTCACCAATGACCTTCAGTCTACCTGTAAAATCTTCTATTTTCCTTTCCTCTGGAGATCCAGGTCTCCCCCAAGTCCAAGACCTTCCCTATTTATCTAACCTCTCTTGGTCTATGGATTGTAGCTTGGTTATCATTTACTTAATGGTTAATATCCACTTATAAGTGGATATATACCATATGTTTTCTGGGTCTGAGTCATCTCACTCAGGATTATATTTTCTAGTTCTACTCATTTTCCTGCAAATTTCATGATGCCATTTGTTTTAAACATCTAATAAATACTACATTGTGTAAATGTACATTTTATTTATCCATTCTTCTGTTGAGGGGCATCTAGGTTGTTTCCTGTTACAGGCTATTATGAATAAAACAACTATGAACATGGTTCAGCAGGTGCCCTTGTGGTAGGATGGAGAGTCCTTTGGATATATGCCCAAGACATGTATAGCTGGGTCTTTAGGTAGATTGTTTCCCAAACTTCTGAGGAAAAAGCTGCTACCATACTGATTTCCAAAGTGGTTGTATAAGTTTGCACACACGTTAGCAGTTGATGAGTCTTCTTGTTGCTCCACATCCTCGCCAGCATGAGCTGTCACTTTTGTTATTGATCTTATCCATTGTGACAGATGTAACATAGAATCTGGAAGTAGTTTTGTTTGTCCTTTCCCTGATTGCTAAGGATGTTGAACACTTCTTTATGTGTTTCTCAGCCATTTGAAATCTCTCTATTTAGAATTCTCTATTTAGATCTATACCTCATTTAAAACTAGATTATTTATTGAAGATATCTTTTTGTATTTCTGATTTATTACTACTACTACTACTACTACTACTACTACTACTACTACTACTACTACTACTATTATTATTATTATAACTAATTATGTTTCACATCCAGGTTATAACTTTCCCTCTGTTTGCTCCTCCTAGTTTCTCTATGCCTATCATCTCCCCTCTGGATGAGACTATCCAGTGTGAGGGAAAGGGTTCCAAAAACCAGCAAAATAAGAGTCAGCCCCTGATCCCACTGTTAGTAGTAGTAGAAGGCCAAGTTACACAACTGTAACATGTGTGCAGTGGGCTTCAGCTGAGGATAACATCCATACAACTCATCAAACATGGAGAAGTCAAGCTGATGCTAACATGAGCCTTTGTCCCTACATTCTAGTTTCTTTAGTGTTGAAAGGTACTCTGAAGGCTATGGAAAAAGATATTGACACCAAGCCAGCCACAGAACCTTTCACCTACAATCTGCTCATCCTGTAATAATATGCTAGGACAATGGTGGCACAGAACTTCAGAGAGTTGCCAACCAGTCTGATTTGGTTTTAATGCCCATTCCCTAAGAAGTGTGTGATTGTGTAATCAAGAACCAGAGACTAGATAGCCCAGAGACGTAGAGTAAAACCAAACATGACTGGTCTAAAATAAAGAAAAGAACACATAGTTGTAAAATGTACTCTGTGAAGCGTCTATCAATATATACATTATAAAACCACTGTTTGAATCAATCTGATTAATATCCAAAAGTAACCCATCTTTCCTAGGATAGAAATTCAAAATTTACTCTCCTAGCAAATTTCAGTAGATCACTGTTGCCTATAATTACCATCATGGGCCTTAGGCCTCTAGAACTTATTCATATCATAACTGAAAGCATGATCTTGATTGAGTGGTTTGGGGAGAACACAGGTGCAGTTGGCCTACACATGAGTAAATTTCTCATTTGCATTCCAGCTCCTTGACTCAGCATCATTCTCCCTCCCATCTTTACCAGGGAATTCTTAATTGCTGAGTATTGGTGTTCTTACCTTCTTTGTATTCTTCTCAAGGTTTGCAGTAAACTTTGCAGGTAATTGTGTGGTGGGTAGATAGGGTTGTGTTCTGTATACATGTACAGTCTACTGCAATGAGCCCTTAATAAATGCTTACATTTTGACATCAGCTTTTCAGTTTCAGTTTGCATGTTAGGAGATTCTGCTGTGTTTATTGCATCACACAGCAAAATAACCTTGGTGGTTCTACTTCAAGGTCTCAGGTGTGAAGTCATTAGCGGCTTTGGAAAAGATCAGAATTGCATTACAGCTGCACAACTGCAAACAAAGAGTAATCCATGTTTCTTCAGGCTTAGCAGCAGCATCTGGAAAGCTCCTTAGCCCTTGCCTGCAAAGAGTGTTAATTTGGAAGTTTTGAGCTAAATTCCCCTGGGATAATTTCTTCAAAAGATGTTTAAATTATAAAACATATGTGGAAATGAATAAATCAGAGAGCAATGGTGTGAGTATCTATGCCTTCATCTTAAAAAAAAAAAAGGTGATTACTTTAAAAGGAATTCCACTTCAATATGTGCAATATATACCAACATTTGGGACTGTGTGTGTGTGTGTGTGTGTGCGTGTGTGTGTGTGTGTGTGTGTGTGTGTGATGGATATATTCCTGTGTATGTGTAAAAGTGTAGGCATGTACATGCCATGGTATGTACCAGAAGATCAGAGGACAGCCTTGTGTATTGATCCTTGCCTTTGCCTTGTTCGGGACAGGATCACTTGTTCACAGCTGTATATACTAAGTGGGACGACTGGAGAGCTTCTGGGGATTATCTTTTCTCTGCCTCCCATCTTGTTGAGGGAGTGCCAAGATTTACAGAAACATACAACCACATCCAGCTTTATATGGGATCTAGGCCTCTTAAGTCCTCACATTTATACAAGTGATTCACACACTGAGCTATCTCCACAGACCACTCTGGGAGAATATTGATCTCAGCGACTCCTAGACTAATTAATAGAAACATATCTATGAACACTTTATAAATATTATTGGCTATTTTAAGCTTCAATATCCAATGGAATCTATCCTGATTATTAAAAAAGAAGCTGAGTTACAGGGAACTTAAACTTCAGAACTCTTTCTGGCTTTTTGCACCTTTAAAGCCATCTTCCACCTTTCATACTGAGTCTCTCTCCTTGCCTATCACCCCCATAACTCTTAATGCAGCGGTTCTCAAACAGGCAAATGGAGAAAATTAGATTTAATTTAATGTATAAAAGCTGTGAGGTAGTTTTCACTTCACCTGGCTTGAGTGAAAAGGCACCTCTGTGGCCTCTGAGAACCACCGTGTCCCCATCTCCCTCCTGCTACCCCTTTCTGCTCTGAAGCACATTTCTGGGGGCTTCAGAGTCATTTCCCTAGAATGCCCTGTACCTGCACATGGTCACAGGTTTCCTCTTGAGCTTTCAAAATCAAACTTTATTTTCAAATCAGTTTTAGGCTTATAGAACAGGATAACATTCCTGTATATATCATCTTCTACCTCTCCTCATTCTCTAGATTATTAATATTTTGCACCAGCATGAACATGTTTGTTATTTATGAGTGACTAGTGATGCATTATTAAGTGACTTCCATGCTTACATTTGGATTCACTATTCAATATATATATAATTTTGACAACTGTATGCATCACTCCAATACTGCACAGGACATGGTCACTACCATGAATCCCTTCTGTTCACTTAGGCATCCTTCTTTCTTTCTTTTCCTTCTGAATCTGTGGCAACCACTGACAATTTTACTGTCTCTATATTCTGCCTTTTCCAAAATGTCTTGTAGCTGGCCTCGTACGTATAAAACGTTAGCAGACTGGCTTTGTCACTTAGCAGTACTCACTTTTGTTCTTTTGTATCTTTTCCATTTTTCATAGCCAAATTTACTGTATAATATTCCATTGTACAAATCTGCCATCATCTATTCATTCACCTATTGAAGAACATCTTGGTCGCCTTGTAATTCTGCAATTATAGGGGCTATAAACAGTCACATGCAGGATTTTGTATAGACATATATTTTCAACTTTGGATAAATACTGAGAAGCCCTGCTGATGCATATTACAATAAGATTATGTTGAGCTGTGCAGGAAATCGCCAGCTGTCTTTCAGAATGGTGGCATCATACTCTGTCCTTGCCAACAATAAATGAGAAATCCTGCTGGTGCCACATTCTTCCCAACATTTGCTATTGTCCTTATGGATGTGGGACAACCTGGAATGTACATAGCCATGTACTATTGTTGTCTTAATTTGTAATTTCCCGGAGGCACAGGGTCTGAGAAACCTTTCCGTGTGCTTGCTTACCATCTGTATACCTTTTTGATGCTGTACATGTACAGAACATTTGCCCATTTTTAAATTAGGTTTCTTTGTTTTCTTTTCTGTTTTGTTTTTAATGGTCTTTGTATTTTGGATTCAAGTCCTTTATCTAGTACATTATTTTGGTAAATATTTTTCTCCAGACTGTGGCTTATCAATTTTATACTTTTGTCTTTTGCAAAGTAGAAAAATGTCATTTTAATTAAATGTAATCTCTCTCATAAAATGTGGGTTTTGTTTTGTTTTGTTTTGTTTTGTTTTTGGTGTTGTGCATGTAAATATCATCTCCAAAGTCACCTCAATTCTTTCTAATATTAGATTTTAGACTCATGTAGTTCTGAATTTTACATTTATATCTGTGATCATGTTAGGGTATTTCTGTGAATTCTACTGGCAGTTTACTGAGCCTTCTCATTTACATTCCAATTATGATATGGCTCCCTTGGAGAGGATTGTCATGCTTGTTCTAGTTAGCGCAGTGCCACGTCACCAATCAGCAAGTGATCTAATATTCTTCCTTTTCCCTATCACTGTCATATCCAAAAATCCTATTACAACTTGTTTATTTGTATGTTGACTTTTTTCTTTAACTAGAACTTAAATACCATGGGAGCTAGGACTCAATCCATCTTTGTCGGCTGTTGTGTCTAACAGACAAGGACTCAATATGACATGTTGAAAAATATTTATGAATAAATAAGTGAATAATTACACTTTAACACTCGCAAAGTGTTGTAGTTCTTGACTATGTCTTTTTTTAAGTAACAAGAATACAAAATTTACAGGAAAGAAAAAGAAAGGCAATGAATTAAAAACAAAGTTTGTACAAAATTCTACCTGTTTTCTTTTTCTGCTTGTACCATATATTAAGCCCAGCTGAATGTACAATGTGGCGATATAAAAGGAAAGTGACTCAGGAAAATTAAATGATTAGCCTGGAAGGTTTTAGTGTCTCTGGTCTGTTGCCAACATACTTTATTTTTGGTGAAGATCTATTTAATCATTTTGAATAGTCAATAGAAGACCCAGATAGATTGTTTCTTCTTTCTCAAAATGCAAATTAACTTCACCTAATTTTAGTTTAGTTTTTATTAACTAAGTAATGGAAAGGAATTTATTTGTAATCTGAGTTAGATTAAATGATAAATTATCCTATCTGTTGCTGACAAAGGAAAAGAATTACATAGCCTAGTCTTTTTATAGCTTTTAGTGAATCTTGGAACAACCCAAAAATCCAGAAGGAGGTTTCATAATTGATTCCTTGACTGCTGATGGGCCATTAAGGAAAGATTCTTGAGTTTAGAAGCATCTTTACAAATGTGCCCTGCCACAGGCAAGAGATGAGTGGCCTGGATTCAGCTGTAATTATTATCATCATAATATTAATATCCTTAATGGAGAGGCTGGGGTGAAACGTACTTGTAGAGTAGCACATCCAAGCTTCTGAATTTTATGTATGGTGCCTCAATGAATCAGTCAATTAATCAATCACAATAACAAGCCGAATAATACCAACTAGACTGTTATCCATATCTTTTTGGTCTTTTTCTTCAAAATTATGGTATTACCTATTTTTAAAAGTGCATAGTTATTTCAGACTCTTGGATTTAGTCAGGTAATCAGTCACTCTTCATGTATTGATTACAGGGGGAAGGAAATAAACATATATCTCTTTTGATGGCTATTGATACAGCAGATGAAAATCACTAATAACTGTTCAGTAAATTACTTACGATAAGATTAAAATTGAGCCCAGAGAGATGGCTCAGTGGTTAGGAAGAACGCTTGTCTTATAGAGGACACAGCTTCTGTACACAGCACCTATATCAAGAGTCTCCCAAATGCCTGTAGCTAAGACCAGCTCCTGGAGGCTCCAGGGCCTTTGCTTCTGTAAGCAATGCACTCATGTGCACACACACACACACACACACACACACACACACACGATTCAAAATAATAAATATTTTAGTTTTATTTTTGAGGTTATAATTTAATTACATGCTCACTTAACATTTTCCATGTCCAAACTGTTCCATATATCTCTCTGCCCTCTGCTTCAAATTCCTGGCCTCTTTATTCATTAATTGCTATTGTGTGCATACTTGTATTTATACATACGTGTATGAACTCAATAGTTCGTACATGTATGAACTCAACAGGTAATAATTAGAAATAAATCTTTCAAAAAAGATGAAAACTTCACAAAGTATTGTGGTAGTTTTCAAAAAATATCTAAATAGATAAATGACAGATGATAGATAGATAGATAGATAGATAGATAGATAGATAGATAGATAATATATTGAAGTACTTTAAAAATAAAAGGAAGTGCTTGCTTCAACAGCACATATACTAAAATTTAAACAATGCAGAGAATATTAGCATGGCCCCTGTGCAAAGATGACATGCAAATTCGTGAAGCGTTCCATATTTTTAAATTCCAACTCAATTCTTCACTGAGTTAGAAAGGGCAATTTGCACATTCATCCGGAATAACAAAAACCTAGGATAGCAAAAACTATTCTCAACAATAAAAGAACCTCTGGTGGAACCACCATCCCTGATGTCAACCTGTACTATAGAGCAATTGTGATAAAAAAAAAAACTGCATGGTACTAGTACAGCAACAGACAGATAGATCAATGGAATAGAATTGAAGACCCAGAAATGAACCCACACACTTATGGTCACTTGATCTTTGAAAAAGGAGCTAAAACCATCCAGTGGAAAGAAGACAACATCTTCCACAAATGGTGCTGGCTCAACTGGCAGTTAGCATGTAGAAGAATGCAAACTGATCCATTCTTATCTCCTTGTACAAAGCTCAAGTCTAAGTGGATCAAGGAACTCCACATAAAACCAGAGACACTGCAAGAGGAGAAAGTGGGGAGGAGCCTCAAAGATATGGACACGGGGAAAAGATTACTGAACAGAGCAGAAATGGCTTGTGCTGTAAGATCAAAAATCAACAAATGGGACCTCATAAAATTGCAAAGCTTCTGTAAGGCAAAGGACACTGTCAATAAGACAAAAAGGCAACCAACAGATTGGGAAAAGATCTTTACCATTCTTAATCTGATAGGGGGTTAATATCAAATATATTTAAAGAACTCAAGAAGTTTGACTCCACAAAACAAAATAACTCTATTAAAAAATGGGGTACAGAGATAAACAAAGAATTCTCAAATGAGGAATACCAAATGGCTGAGAAGCACCTAAAAAAATGTTCATAATCCTTAATAATCAGGGAAATGCATGTCAAAACAACCCTGAGATTCCACCTCACACCAGTCAGAATGGCTAAAATCAAATATTCAGGTGACAGTAGATGCTGGTGAGGATGTGGAGAAAGAGGAACACTCCCCTCCATTGCTGGTGGGATTGCAAGCTGGTACAACCACTCTGGAAATCAGTTTGGCAGTTCCTCAGAAAATTGGACATAGTACTTCCAGAAGATGCAGCAATACCATTCCTGAGCATATAGCCAGAAGATGCTCCAACTTGTAATAAGGACACATACTTCACTATGTTCATAGCAGCCTTATATTTATAATAGTCAGAAGCTGGAAATAACACAGATGTCCCTCAACATAGGGATGGATACAGAAAAATGTGGTACATTTACAGAATGGAGTACTACTCAGCTATTAAAAACAATGAATTTTTGAAACTCTTAAACAAATGAATGGATCTGGAGGATAGCATACTAAGTGAGGTAACCCAATCACAAAAGAACACATATGATATGCACTCACTGAATAATGGATATTAGGCCAGAAGCTCAGAATCCTTCCTAGAAGGGAGAACAAAATATACATGGAAGGAGTTACAGAGACAAAGTTCAAAGCAGAGACTGAAGGAACAAGCATCCAGACACTTTTCCACTTGGGAAACCATCCCATACACAACCACCAAACCCAGACACTATGGCAAATGCCAACAAGAGCCTGCTGACAGGAGCCTGATATAGCTGTCTCCTGAGAGGCTCTGCCAGTGCCTGACTAATACAGAAGTGGATGCGCACAGTCATGCATTGGATGGAGCACAAGGTCCCCAATGAAGGAGCTAGAGAAAGTACCCAAGGAGCTGAAGGCATCTGAAACCCCATAGGAGGAATATCAATTTGAACTAACCAGTACCCCCAGAGCTCCTTTGAACTAAACCACCAATCAAAGAAAACACATGGTGGAACTTGTGGCTCTAGCTGTATATGAAGCAGAGGATGGCCTAGTCAGTTATCAATGGGAGGAGAGGCCCTAGGTCCTGTGCAGGTTCTGTGCCCCAGTATAGGGGAATGCCAGGACTGGGAATGGGAGCACGTGGGTTAGGGAGCAGGGGGAGGGTGGAGAGGATAGGGGATTTGGGGAGGGGAAACTAGGAAAGGGGATAACATTTGAAATGTAAATAAAGAAAATATCTAATATGTCTATGTGTATATATAATAGCATATATACACCCATACAGTATATTTGGGTATATATATATACATATACACCCATAATTTTTTCTTCTGAAAGAACTGCAGGGATGGAAATGGGATGAGCCTGAGGAAAAGAAGGTCCAGCGATAGGCCCATTGTGGGATTCAGCTCAAGGGGAGGCCCCAAGGCCTAACACTATTCCTGAGGCTATGGAGAGCTCATAAAAAGGGACCTATCATGATTGCACTCCAGAAGACCGAACAAGCAGCTGAAAGATCCAGATGCAGATATTTGCACTCAACCAATGGACATCAGCTGATGACCCCTGTGGTTGAATTAGGGAAAGGCTAGAGGACACTGAGGAGGAGGGCGATCATGTAGGAGGACCAGCAGTTGCAATTAACCTGGACCCCTGAGATCTCTCAAACACTGAACCACCAACCAGGCAGCATACACCAGCTGATATGAGTTGCCAGCACACACACAGTAGAGGACTTCCAGGTTCTGTGTTCATTCAGAGTTGATGCACCTAACCCTCAAGAGACTGGAGGCCCCAGGGAGTTTAGAGGTCAGGTGGGGTGGGTAGTTGGTGGTGGGGACATCCTCATGAAGACAGGAAAGCAGAGAGGGAGGTATGGGATGTGGAATAGTTGGAGGATGGACCAGGGGAGAGGAATAAAGTCTGGAGTGTAAATAAATAAATAAATAAAATGAAAATACCCAATACAATACAAAATAATTTAAAATATATGTAATACTTTATATATAAAAAAAACCTCTTTTCATGTTTAATAGTTTTTAAGTCATCATTACACTGAATTCTAATACTGGCCAAAGGAAATAGTTAGGTACATACCAAAGTCAGGCTATGGCCTCACACAGACTATAATCACTATCAAAAAAGAATTTATATACCTAAATTATACATTTGATAGTCAAGTAAACCACAATCTGTGTTCCACCTAGTGATGTACTGATTATGTACCCCACAGGTGAGGATTATGTGTCCCACAGGTGAGGATTATGTACCCCACAGGCGAGGATTATGTGTCCCACAGGTGAGGATTATATACCCCACAGGTAAGGATTATGTACCCCACAGGTGAGGATTATGTATCCCCCAGGTGAAGATTATGTACCCCACAGGTAAGGATTATGTACCCCACAGGTGAGGATTATGTACCCCACAGGTGAGGATTATGTATCCCACAGGTGAGGATTATGTGTCCCACAGGTAAGGATTATGTGTCTCACAGGTGAGGATTATGTACCCCACAGGTGAGGATTATGTACCCCACAGGGGAGGATTGTTTTGTATTTGTTCTGCTGTTGCCTAGGATGATTCCCATTAATGTTAGGTGATCGTCAAAACAGGATACAGTTATGTATCAGAGACAATGAGAGGGCAATAAGGCAACGTGACTTTATTAAGAAACTTACACTTGGATAGAGTTTTAAGGAGTAGGTGGAAGATGGAATTTAGGGCAAGAACAATCCTGGTATAAAATGATGTGTGATAATTCATATTGTCCCAAGACTTACTGATTTACTTTCCAGAGGCCATGAGAAAAATTCCCATCATAGAACACAAGCAGATGGCATGTGTACACACAGGGAACATAAACAAAACAATAAAATAACTGGTCAGGACTTAATAACTATCAGGAAAAGTTAGAGGTCTGCAAATGTCTGTGTCTACATTATACCCTTATCTCACATTATTTATTCTGTTAGATACTAGATTCATGCATTAACAAATGCTATACACTACAAAGACTACAGAATTCTTCTATAGCAGTCAGCAGTGCTTTTTTCTTTCTTTCTTTCTTTCTTTCTTTCTTTCTTTCTTTCTTCCTCTTTCTTTTTTTAAGAAAAAATTTACTCCATAAAAATGTTACATTTTTTGAGTGCCTAAAATTTGGTGTGTTGTCATTAAAGAAATAGTGCTAATCCCTAAAGTTTTACTTTATCAATTATATGGAAGTCCTTTTTTTTTAAATTGTTGATTTTTATTTAATATGCATTGGTGTTTTGCCTGCATGTATTTCTGTGTGAAGATATCAGATCTAAGAGTTACCAACATTGGAGTTGCATGAGCTGCCATGTAGATGCTGGGAATTGAACCTGAGTCCTCTGAAAGAGCAGCCAGTGCTCTTAACTACTGAGCAATCTCTCCAGCCTGAGGTCTTTTTTATTTATAAAAAGAAATTAGTGTTATAAATACAACATTTGGCTTCTCTAAGGATATATGAGGATTTCTAAAGTCCACTTTAAATTTCATTAGCAATAGTCTATAGTGTATGTATACTTTCAGTCTACTTTGTGGGAGGGAAAAACATATGTCATGCAACAGTTATTGTGTTTTCCCTCTGGCACATAAAGAAGACTTTAATGCAGGAAAAATAATTGAGATAGAGAAAGCCTGAAAACTACCTCAGGCACTTAGATTGAAGGCAAAAGTCCAGATAATGCCTGTAGGGTCACTGGAGGGATCTATTGGCCACAAGTGACTTTAAATCTAAGCTTACTCTGAAACATTTCCTTAAGGGTGAATGTTATTTTCTGATGGAGGTCTTGTAATGAATTAGTTGCAGCAATGGAACCAGGAACAGAGAGAAGAAAATGTCCTCTGTCTTTCAGTTCACTCTTTCAAATCTTTTAATATTTTTATTTGTCTCCCTATGTTGGTCTAATCTATTTGGAAAGTGGGAAGGCTACCAAATGGACTGTCTGTCCATTAAAACACAAAATGTAATCAAATATATTAAATTGTATAATCTTCCAGTGGTAGAAAGTTGACTACATAAATATTCAACTTGGCAGATTAGCCAAGAAGTGGTAACATTGGTAGCTTTGGTTGTATCGTAAAAGCCAATAAGGTCCATGTCATTCATATAGACTTAACTAAAGAATTTTCCAATTCCAAGCTCTTTCTGGACCATAATCCAAATATATTTAAAAGGGAAAAATGGAGTCCTCCATGGGTGCTTTTGACTTTCATAACAGAAAATGCAGTGCTAAATCTGTGGATGAAAAAATACTCAGAGATCCAAATTTCCTTTCCAGGTGTGAACATTCTGCACTGGGCTATAAAGCCAAATTATCAAAAATGACACACGGGGCCCCTATTCACACTGCATCCAACTTCCCTCTCTAGCCTTTTTATGCTGTTTTTCTACGTTTTAACATCAGCTGCCATCCTGATTTGAAGATATCATAATTGTCCCACTTCACACAAAGTCCCATGCTCACAATGCTTCACCGTTCATTCGTCCTTGATGCACACAGTAGCCGCAAGCCTTAGCTAATGCTCTCCTCTAGGAGCTGCCTCAGGCTCCAAGTGCTACAACTCTTTTGAGCCGCATGTCTATATGCACTCTGTAGTTTAGAGTTAGCAAAATCCATGAATTTGGAAATCTTTGTTTTTACTTTTATATTTTACTGAGTTGAAAAGAAATGACTTAAAATAATATATTAGCACCTTATTAAAACAAATCTAGGTTTTATTTAGGTTTGCAAAAGAGAAGAACAGCAGAATTTAGTTTGATATGATTTTCATTGGGCTTAACAATATTAAAGTTTTTCACTGTGTTTGTAATCCTGTTAGTTTCTACCTCATTTCAGAAAATATCAATGAGAATAATTTCATATAATTTTTAAAAAGTGTGTCGGGGGCTCAAGGGCAGAGTACTTCTTAGCTTGTTCTATGACTACAAAAGTAGTTTTGTACTAATACAAAGTTCTATTATATTGATTAATGTGTTTTCTTTGAAATCCTATACTATTTATGTGTATGTAGCTCTTAAAATCATAATCCTTACTAATTTTATATTTTAACATAGTACAGCAATATAGACTAGTTTTCCCTTCCGTACTGGAGTGGTGCTATGCAATAATAGATTTGACGTACTATGTAGTCGATAACTTTAGTCCTTCCTTATGAGACTAAAAGGAAATGACGTCATGTTGCAAATAAATACCAGAGGAGCCACTTGACTTTCTAGAAGACTATCTTCAGGGAACAATGAAAAAAGTCTGTAAAGTTCACTGTAATTTTGAACCATAATAGTAGATGCCAAGTTTATTAGAGAATCTATAATATATTGTATGGTAGAATACATTTATTTAAGTGTAATACATACCATATACAAATTAACTGTCTACTGTGGCTTTCCTACAGACAAATGTCTTTTAAATTTTCTATTATATAGGTGCATGATTGACATACTGGGGCCATGTCCTTAAAGAAAAATTTGTTCTCTCTTCTAGAAGACATCAATTGCTGATAACTCCTTAACTAGGGGTACATCTTTGTGCTTACCTCTCTCTTACATGTTGTGATATTGTCTGGGTTAAACTTCTGCAGGTTTGCAGTATTATCACTATGCTATGTGGAAGCCCACACATCTAAGAGTATAGAAGTAACATAAATTGGACTTGATGTTTTGTCTTGTTTTAGAAGAAAAACAAAGTTGGGTGTTTAGGGAAGGGTCTGGATATGGGGAGAGTTGAACAGAAGAGTATGATAAACTACATTGCATAAAATTATCACAGAATTGCTGGGCGTGGTGGCGCACGCCTTCAATCCCAGCACTCGGGAGGCAGAGGCAGGCAGATTTCTGAGTTCGAGGCCACCCTGGTCTACAAAGTGAGTTCCAGGACAGCCAGGACTAAGCAGAGAACCCCTGTCTCGAAAAAACGAAAAAAAAAAATTATCACAGAATTAAAGAGATTCATGGTAAAATTAACATTAAATAATTTATATTTTATGATAATGGTTTTGAGAGCACAAAATAAATTACCTAGCTTGATCCTACCCCTATAAATACAGTTAAGATCCTAACACCTTCTTAAGAAACACTATCATGAGAAAATTTGTTTTCTGTGAAATAAAAGGAAAAGTGAGAATCCTTAGATTTAAACCTCTTATTTGGTTGAGATTTGACACAAGGCACAGACTATTTACATTATTCATATTGAGCTATGGAAAGTTGTTAGAGCTGAGGTTTTTAAATTTCATATGCAGGAATTATTGAATAGTGAGAAATAAATACCCATTGACCAAATATGGAACTGTAACCACCAAGCAAATGGTTCAAATGCTACATTTCCAGTTCTATGTGTTATGCGACTTTACAGATTTCCTATTTTGGATGTGGTAATTGATTTCTGCTCTGTCTCAAGGCAAGGGAACAGTGACTGAATTTACCTACCTGCCTGAAACAGTAGCAATACAAGTTACAAAACCAGACAGAACTGATAAAACAAGAGTCTTCGAGGCCCTGGACATCCATCTGTAGAATGAAGGAATCTCAAAGCCGTAATAGTCTAGTAAAGCTACATGCATTTTTGCATCAGTTTAATATTATCAGAAAATTTGTAGGCCACAAATTGGGAAAGAAGAACCCCCAAAGTGGGCTTTGATACATTAAAACATGAAGGAGTGGAAATCAAAATACAACATTAGCAAGACTTCCGGAGTCCATAGATTAGAGTTCTAGGGATAAGACTCCTAAAAAGAAATAGAATTCAATTGTAAAATAATTGTATATTTATCAGATTAGTATCATGCACATGTATGAAGCATAAGGCAATAACCACTTTGGATTAAAGGAAAGCTCATTCCCATCAGGTATGGAGCAGTTTCATCCTAATTGTGAAATCTCAAAATATATGGGGTAATGCAAAGAATATTTGAAAGGATTTTGTCTCAGTAATAATGGGAAAAAATTATCATTACAATAAATGCTTCTATGCCTCAAAGTAACAAACAATAAAATAAAGGCCAAAAGGATCGAACTATTTCAAAGTATATCCACACAAAGTACAAAGTGCATCCCAAGACAAGCCCAAGGATATTCAGAGGACATTTTTAAATTGTCCCTTGGTCTTCATATTGATCCCCAAACAATCAAAGCCTGGGCTGCCTCTGACTCTCTTGCCTAGCAATAGATCCCCTTACCTTAGCTAGACTGCCTGGTCAGGTCTCAGAGGGAAAGAGTGCATTTAGTCCTGTTGTGACTTGATGTTTCCAAGTGGGGTGGTGCCCAAGGGGTCTTCCCATTCTCTGAGGAGATGAGGTAATGAGATGGAAGGTTAGGACATGGGTGGGGGAGCTTCAATCTGATGTAAAGTGAATAAGTGAATAAATGATAAAAAATGAGCAGCATTCAAGAAGGAAATGAACAGCCCAGAATCTTGATCACAAATAAACAAAGGAAGTCCAGAAGTACAACCCAGAATTGAGAAGAGAAAGGTCTGTAACACACCAAACAGGGCTGAGCTACTCATTCGCATTTCAGAGAAGGCTTTGAAGTTCATTTCAAATATATTTCATATGTTCAAGGTGTTAATCAACATGAAGGATATAGGAGAGACATAGATAAAAAAATTGAAACATAAAAAACACAATGACTGAGGTGAGAAGTAAACTCGATGGGATTAATGACAATTTTTATATGGAAAAAGATTAGAAAAGCTGTAGTTAGGTGTAAGACTGAGCAATCAGAACCCTGCAGAGTCGAAAACTAATGGTGCCAGACCTCATACCCAGAAAAGGAACTCTTGTCATCTCAGCATGATATTGAATGATATTTTTAGTATGTCCTTTTTTTTAGTATAATACTTTTTAAAAACTTTCATGCAATACATTTCAATCATACTCACCGCCCACATTTTCCATAACTCCTCCCTCTGGATTTTACATTCTTTCTGCCTCTTTTTCCATCCTGTTCCCTGAGCAAGGGATGCAAGAATTGTGTAGATGTATCAGTTAGGGACCACTTTTAAGGGATCTGATATGCCTGTGTGGTAGGTGGGTTAGATTCCCTAATAGCAAATGGAATTGGACAGAAAAGGTTTAATAGTAACAATTTTAAAAATCAATTATGGTAATTTACAAAAAGCATGCTTTAAATGCAAAGATACAAACGGGTTTGTTGTTGTTGTTATTGTTGTTGTTGTTGTTTTTTAAGTGCACAGATATTGTGAATATTGTCCTGGTCAATCTTCATAATCAATGGGACTAGATCAAATCTATGATACTTACACTGGATGTGCCTGTGAGTGTCTCCAGGGAGGTTTAACTGAGGAACACAGACCCATTCTGATTGTGGAGGGAAGCAGAGACGATCCCTTCCTTGAACAGGGCGTCCAGATTAAACAAAAACTGAAAACAATAAAAAGCAAAATGAGCCCTTTCACTTTTCTTCGCTTCCTGAGTGTGGATACACAGGACCAACAGCCTCAAGTTCTGTGGCTTAGTCACAGGTGAAACCCATCTCAGCACCGTGATGGGCAGCACCCTTGTACTTAGTCTCCTCACTTAAGATGCTTGCTGATTTTGTGACAGCAATGAAACAGTAACTAATAGACATGATATGCCATGTAAAGACTATTTAAAATAACCGGATTGGTTATGCTGCTGCACGGTATGGTAGGTTGAGTGGGTTCAGAGTCCCCAGCACCCAGCACCCAGCACCCATCTGAGATGGTAGGCAACTCCCTGCTCCCTGCCAGAGTCTTGGTCTGGAATGCGTGCCACACTTCTCCCATAAGGAAACGCGGTAGTCCCTGAAAAGTTCTCCATGCTAATGAGGTATCTAGAGGCCCTGAAGGTATAGCCAATAAGCGTCCCTCCCCAGACATTCCTCCCTGCAAAAGGTATTAAATCTCTGGGTATTCATCCCTTTTCCAAGATGAACAGCCAATAATTGGTATGGATAGACATGGACTGTCTCTTTCATTGAGAACCCGCTGTGGAGAACATAGAGAAGACTTTGCCTACAGAGCCACAGCTTTAGAAGGCCTCTCTGTGCTCCTCGACAACCGTCACCAAGCTAAGGACAATCGACCCACAGGCCCCAACTCTGCTCCCAACTCAGCAGGGCCAAAATGTCCAGGAATAGTCTGTCCCAACCTCCTCCTGGGCCATGGACCCCTGATCCTTCTTCATTCCAGACTCCTCTCAGAGGTGACTGGATTCCTGAGTCAGGAAACCTCGTCTTTGGCTTTCTACAGCCTAGGCTGCATTTCCCCACCTCCTGAGTGATGTCTTGGGGACTTCCCTTAAAACCCAGCACCCAGCTGCTGCGGAGGTACAGGGGGATGCACTTGAGCACTCTCTGTGTTTTGCCTCCCCAGCATCATCTCCACACCCCAAAGGTGGGGCAGAACATGGACCCATATTCAGAGCAATAAACAACATGAGGCTATTTCATAACAAGACTGTTGCTATTAAAAGAAACAGCTAATGATCAATGTTTGGGGGTTTTTAGAAATCTTTTTATTGATTCTTTGTGAGGTTCACATCATGTACCCCAGGCCCGCTTGCCTCTGTGTCCCCTCACACCTTCCCTTTGCCCTTGCAACCTCCCCCACCCCAAAATAGAAAAAACACAAACAACAACAGCAAAAGAAAGCATAGAGAACATCTCATAGTGGAAGCTGTAGTGTATCCCACAGTATATCCCTCTGTCCACATATCTTCACTTACAACAGTTCATTGCAGTGAGTCATTGGTCTGGTTCAAAATCTCTGGCTTATCTAACACCATTGATATTGGATGTTCATCGAGACTTCCTGTTGTTGCCCTGTGTCATGGAGATCCTGCAGCTTTGGAACAGCAGGAATAACCCTTTCACATGTGCCAACCATTCAAAGATGATATAGATTTTTGGGTGAGCCATCCCAGAGCCCTCAGCTGGTAAGGGGTGGGGATAACTCTCCCAAGCTCATGACTCTGTGGACTGCTTTCACAAATGCCAGAGGTGACAAGGGGCAGGCTGGAGGTAGGCATCACCTCTGAACCTATGCCATCCAATGGCAAATGAGTGGCTGAGTCAGCTCTCCCATACTCATGTCTTTCAGGGCAGGTTCACCCCCACCCCCACCATCAGGGCCAGCTCCAATGTGCTGCCTCACTAAGGTGCAGAGCCCCTCCCCAAGTCTGTCAACAATGAGAGATCAGACCAGCTCTCAGAGTGCCACACTGAGTGAGGGGTGAGGATAGTTCTGCACAGCTCCTGGACATTCAGGTGCTCCTTGTCAGCTATCCTGACCAAGGGGATCCTGATGTTCTCTAGAGCCATGGACATCACCACTGATCCCTGCCACTGACTAGCCATAGACTAAGACATGACCCTCAAGTGGAAGCTCTGGTTGGGACCTCGCCATGGCCCCAGGAGTCAGGGCTGGCCACTCACAACAGGCTACTCCTCTCCACCCTTGAATCTCCAGTTCCATCTTTCTTCATGATACTGTTCCACTTTGATTCTTTCCCCTCTGACCACCACATATTTGCACATTGTGGTGGCTCCAGCTGCAGGCTGGCCATGTGGCTGCCAAATCCCTGGATGACATCCTCCATCCACTTGGGTATGGCATGTCTGCAAGCAGCTGTCTAAGGCCTGCCTGTGATGTGCACTGGGTGGCAACTCTGTGGGTCCCTTTCTGCTCCCTCTATCTGCACTGTGTGGCCTGGATTTGATTGATATGATTTTTATGTGTCCTAAGCATAAAATCAGCTTTGACTGTCAAGCCAGGCATCAAGCTAGGATGAAAAAAAGGACTGCCATCCGCTCTGCCCCTGACTGATGTAAGAACACCACCACCACCAAGGTGTCTCTTTCCCAATGCTAGGGGATGTAATTTGATAATTTTTAAGAAGACTCAATCTTGAGTTTTGCTCTGCATAATAATAGAGCTTCAAAAGCATATAAAAGACACAAGTCAACAATTGTATTGAAAATGCAAATATACTTTCTAAATAATGTAACCACTGATAATCTGAAGTATAATAAGAGCATAGACCTGAACACCATTAACCACTTGACTTAAGTGATATTTATAGAATGCTCCACCTACTAAGAGCTCAATCCATATTAATTTCTAACATATCTGAAACATTTGTCAAGATATACCATATTCTGGGCCATGAAATAAGTCTTAAAAAATACTTTATATGTTTCAAATCACACAATTATTTCCCTGGGCAAAATAAAATTAATTAAGAATTCAATATCCCACCAAATATTTACCAGTCAAATAACCCATGCATTAAATATGAAACTTAAAAATTAACAATGTGAATTGAAGGTTGGAGGTTGGTGCCCTGGGTAAAGCAATTGCTATTTGCATAGGAGAACCCATGTTTGGATACTCACCACCAAAGTAAAGTCCAGACATTATAGCAGATGTCTTTAATCCCAACATTGTGGAGGCAAATTGTTCACACTCAGGTCTTTTGCCAGTTTGACCTGATTGATAAGCTCCAGGTTCAGTGAGAAACTCTATCTGAAGAAATAAGGTAGAGAATGCCAAAGGAACATATATAAAGGAACATATATAAAGAAACATATATAAAGGAACATACATAAAGGAACATATATAAAACTGACCTTTAGCTTCCACATGTGAAAGCACAGTTGAGTGCCCCCATAAACAGACACGTAGAAGATGTATATTGAACCAAACAACAATTTGTTAGAGGATATATTGAGATATAAAAGTTTAACTCTTAAATTTATTTTATGGTCCTTAAATAAACATTTAAGAGCTGAAAAGTATGATAGAACTCGAGTAATCAATGAATATCTAAAGGGTAAAATGAGGTCAATATAGATGCCTACCTTGGGATCAAGAGAGAAACTAGTTACAGGGTTGGAAGCAGCATTCAGGTCACATAAGAGCCACACCCACATGGAGACATCCTGCAGTGTACTCTGTTTGATCGATTATGCATGGTATCATAATGGATTTCCTAAATAGGTTGAGCAAGTCTTTGCCTTGGAGTGACAGATTAGTTTAGAAAAGACAAAAAGGATCACAGCAGGTTCAGGTGAAAATTGATAGGACCCACTCCCTAAATCTGATGAAGGCTCAGTGTGAGTAGTATAGATGAGATGAGAACAGCTGGTAGACAGACCTGTGTAGATAAACGGAGACGCCTCCAAGCAAAAGCACACCAGTATAAGCCTGTTGTAATTATTAATAATAATCAGTAGTTCTAAGAATCACCAGTCTTAGTAAATTGATAGTACTCTATTTCCCTGATATAATTTGTCTTACTTGCATCCAGTAATTTGTTAAATTATTACCATTATTATATGTGTGAACATTTTTTCTTGAAAGTGTAACAACTTGTTTCTTAGGATTTAATGGTAATATCAACATTGGCAACAACAACAAATAGGAAATACAGGGGTTAAACACATGCCTCCTAAGTATCACAAGCATGCAGTACCTGATATAGCCGCACTCCTCTAAAGGCCTTAGGTACTTGTAAACTCTCCTAGTTGCCATAGGACCCCAAGTTTGGTATTATCATCATCTGCACTTAAAGATACAGAAGTCATGAAGGATGCATTAAATTGTAGAGCAGAGTAGATAACACACTATTAAACACTTTTTGAATTATCTAGAATGAAAGAAAGAGAGAGAGAGAGAGAGAGAGAGAGA